>CACSLK010032498.1:42147-75077 GCA_902706635.1 Striga hermonthica | reverse complement strand
AAGGAATAACAAGTGTAATATCCACTAAAGCAAAGCTTAAGTATATAACACCAACAGGTCGCAGTATGAACATAATCCATAAACATCTCATCTCCTAACCAAAGTAATTCTCATGTGCACACCTATCAGAATAGACTACATTTGGTCCATGTATCGTCTCCCCGCGGGAACTCTAACGTTGCCAAAGTAGGAGAGTCATCCGTCAACCCCAAGGGTTTTAGACGGGAAATCCACTGTAAACCCCGAGGGTATTAGACAGGTCTGCCAACCCTGAGGGTTTTAGGCAGGAAATCCATCAGAAAAGGAGATTACCCACTCGGGTTACGTTCTATAAAAACGGGGATACGTTCGACGGCCGATACAGCTCACGCCGAAAGTCACACATACACATTGCATATTTTGATCATACCCAAGTAAGTAAACATATTCACAGTTCAAGGCATAGACAATTTAAATAAGACCCACCTGGGTAACAGCAGGAGAAAAGGCACAATCTTTGTGTATGGTGAGAACTCGGCTTGTCAAACACCTACATAATATCCAGATAGTCCTATCAACATACTATCCCGACACGTAAAGTCATTCATAACCATTTTCACTTAGCCAAAACATTATCGATTAAGTGATTCGTGGAATCTTTAGTGGAGTTTGGAACCTTTGGATTTACCAACTAGACTCGAAATACCAAATAAAATCATTTAAAGAGGCTCGACACAAAATGAGGTGATGGGTCAAAGGGGAGACAAACAAGTCGAGAAATTTTATAACAGGGTTCGGTTGGCACAGTCGGTGGCTGTAAAATAATACTTATCGAGGTTCTGGAGTTTGGCTCGGGGTTTTCATTTCAAATTGTTACACATAACAGAGGACACAAAGACACACATTTTCACAAAAGATTGACCTCTAAACCTCACCCTAACTTAGATAAATAATTTTTTGCAAAAACATGCTCAAAATCTGAAATTACAAGTTCATATAGCTAGGGTTCGAATTATGCGATAAAATTTGGACACCATGATAATCACCCAGAGAAAACAAACACTCAAAATTTTAGCTCATTTCAGCAAGTACACGATCTTATATGGTTTTTACAAGAAACAGGCAAAAAAAAAAAAACAAAATTGTCATTTGACCAAGGACATTCCAAAGTTCCTATAACTCCAGGGTTTCCACGAATTTCACACATATCCTTCGGTTTCAACAATAAACCGAAGAGACGAAAATAATCAAACACATATATATCAACATATAATTCCCAAATCTGCTTTAAACACTAAGGCAACACATATATACATATACATATCAAAATAGTCTAGACCCATTACCGTACTCCAAGGAGAGATCGCAAGAACTCCGATGGAATGAAGGACAAGGCTCCTTGTCGGCATCTCGGTTGTGCTTTTGAATGTGCTCACTTTTATTTGTTTTCCTTGGTCCACAAATTCACTTGTAGCCCAAGTCTAGCAAGGCCCAATCCTTATTCCAATTTAAAAATCTATTTTTCTCCATTTTCTATTAATTTTCTTTTCCTCTCTTTTTTTTTTTCTTTCTCTTCCTTGTTCTTTCTCAAAATCCGATCCCCATTTCTATCAGAATACTTAATTCCCAAAATCAAATCTCTCACAACGTTCGATTTTCCGATTCCCAATTTCTTCTCGTACCCGCGTAGGGTTTCCGGCAACAGGCACCGGCAGTCGGGGATGACGGTCTGACTCGAAATTTGGCAGCGCTCGGCGGTTCGACTCCCAAGGTGGTAGCGACTCGAGACCTCAGCGGTTGACGAGCCACGATGGAACTCGGAAGTTGGTGGAATCTGGCCGTGAATGGTGCGGGGTTGTCTCCGGTGGCACCTAGCTATCCTCGGCAGGTCACAACTGTTCGCGGAGTCTCCCACGTGCTGCAGAAGGGGCTATTCAAACGTGGCAGAGGTGCTCGAGTACACCAGCAAAAGGGCTCGCGAGGGAGGCTAGCCGCGGTACGACGGCTGGGGTGAAAATCTTCGATGGTGACTGTTCGCTGCTGCCTGCGGCTGGCTCTCGACGAGGCTGGCGGACATCGACGACTATTCACGATGGGTTGCTGCGTTTGCGGTCGTCGGACAATCTGTGCAATGAGGGGCTACTATTCGTCCGTACGGGACAGCTGAGATGCCAGCGATAAGGAAGACTCGCGACCTTGGTGACGTGGATGTTGAGATTGCTCGGTAGTGGAGGCAGAGGTTAGATGGTTCGGATGGGAAATCGGGTCCGTCGGGCTTTTACAGTGAATGCTTGAGGTATTGGAAATTGTTGAACTCTCTGAAGGTTGAGTTGTAGATTGAAAAATAACTCGATTTGCACTCGGGCCCTCTCTGATCGGTAATGAATTTCTCGTACAGTGAAAGGCTAACGAATTGAAATCTATGATTTTAAACTTCGATTCAAATGGTGATTTGGTAGATTGCATCGGCAGAAGGGAGTTTCGACCGAGAGCAGTTATCAGGGGGTTCGGGACAATGGCTCAGGTCGCTCTATCGAAGCTCAACTCTGATTCTTCTGTATCTGAATTTCTTGTGATGTTGATTTTTCATTCGAATGTTGAAATGGCAGATGATGGATAAAGGTTGTTCGGATCCATGGCTTTGAGGGTACAACTTATTTAAGAGGGTACTGCGAGGGTTTGGGAACGGAGAACCAAATTTAGATGATGCAGATGAGTGAGTGGATTACCTCTCAGTTGTGGTATATGATAGAGAGAGCGAGAGACGTGCGGTATTGGACAGATATTTGGGGAATGAAAGGTGAAGAATAGTTCAAACCCTTTGAACGTGCAAAATACTAATTGTGGGTCAAGAATTACAACTGCATTGGGCCCTTTATTATTAACTCACCAGGGGCTAATGAAATTTACAAGATAAATGGGCTGGAAATAACATAGACTCACAATAGTTAGAAATAGACTCCAATTAAGTCGGAATAGAATTTTGTAAAAAGGGCAAAGAATTTAATTCTAACAAAGGCTGGAAATAAATATTCGATAATGGGCCGAGATATATTTGAATTTGGGCTAGAGTTAATAACTCAAGGAAACTAGAATTAAATTTGCAAAAAGGATCGAAAATTAATATCCAAATGGATCGCAAATATTCCCGATTAACTGGGCCGAGGCTCGGGTTAAAAAAAAATAAATAAAATAAATAAAAATTCGAGTTTATGTTGGTTTAACATTTTAAACCGAATTTTTGGATGACTTAATAAAATTAAATCGAACAAAATTATTTAGCATTATATTATTCTGAAATAATATAATGACGATGGCTAATATTAATCCAACATAAATAAAATAATAATCCCACATAATTACATAAATTCACATAAATTCACATATATTCACATATATTCACATATTCGAACGGGGCGCTACAGCTCGACCAGATAAGCGATCGAGCAACCTAGTCGACCTCAGCAGGTCGATCATCTCGCGGACTCAACACTCGATAGATCATCCTAGTTACAGGCGCGTGTAAGAGCCTCCAACCGAATTTCAGGAGAATATTTACCCCATGTGCAGGAGGACGCGTGTCGAGAATATATTGGTTGATAGCGATAACCACTTCTGACAGCTCCCAACGCCCCGCGCCACCTCTGACATGTGCGCGGCGTGTCAGAGTACGGACGGGCAGCTTGGGCAGCCCACTCATCCTTATCCGGGCAGCTATTAGGGCAGGTATCTCACCCCTATATAAAGGGGGTGAGTCTTTCTCCTTTAAGACGATTTCTCCATTATTCACTTCAATATACTCATACACATACTGACTTAAGCATCGAAGGCTCTTCACCAGACACAACCCCCGGTGTGAGAGTTATTTTCAGGTTTCCGGCGTTCTACCGATGAGGACAAGAATCGAGCCACCCCAAACCAGACCAGGACGTGCACACTTGCATTATTGGTGTTCTTACGTGTGTTTAAATAAGGCCGTTAGTGCGTGTTTACATACAAATGTCGGAGAGAAGGCCATTAGTGCGTCTTGAAGGCACGGTGTCTAAGAGAAGGTCGTAGTGCGTCTATTAGTCACATCTATCGTGTGTAGTCGAATTCACGAGTGCACTGTAACACCCCACTTTGATTTTACAGAAATTCCGGACTTTCCAAAAATCACTATAAAATTTTCGAGATCATTTTTGAAATTCAATGGGTGTTAAACAACATTTTTCGTAACCCAAGTATTATCTGGGCCCACGGGGATTCATTACCCGGTTTTCGCAAATGGTTTTCATTAACCAAAGCATATCACGAGACATAATTCTCAAACATGAACATTTAAACCAAACCATCATACCCAACATCAAGGGTTCCTCAAGTTTCCCAAAAACAAACAAGTTATAAGTTTTGGAAAAAGATTTAAACAAGCCTCCACATAAAGGTCCATAAAAGCCTTATTATTCTACGGAAGCAATAAAATGCCTGATGAAATGACCGACCCACTCGCCTCTTCTCGTCACCAAGCTCCTGCTTAACCTACATCGGTGAAGAGCAGGTGGGGATGAGCACAAGATGAAAAGCGTGCTCACCACTATGCACTTATATCACAACATAAATAATAAAGAGAAGGTATGGTTGCAGTATGAACATAAAACAATTATTCTGTCGCGTCTCCTAATCACATCACAATATAATACCCACGTGTACACATCTTTCATTAGCTAAGAAAATGGGATTCGTTACCCTAACTCATGGGGGTACGTGCCATACGACAAGGCACGACCTTTCATTAGGTCTTACGGAGACTTACCTCGCAAGGTAACCATATTACATCGACGGGGACAATCGTACCGACGGCCGAATCGACTTACGCCGATAGGCTACATGGTTTACGTACATACTAAAATCATACCAAATCAACATTATAATAAACACATACGACATAGCAAATTTTAGATTAAAGCCCACCTGGTACAACAAAGGAATAAGGCACACAATCAGGAGTAGGCAGCGAGCACGGCTCGTCAAACACCTACAACAATTATTATACTAAGATCAACACCTATTTGACGTTAGAGAACAAACACAAGCATACATTGGTCGAACTTGATTCAACCAAGTAGTTCGTGTAGTTCCGTGGACATTGGAACACTTGGATCCTACACTTAGACTTGACCAAAATGCATATAAACACCACACATAGACTTAGCACGCAAAACAAAGTCAAACAGGTCAAAGGCACACATAAGGGTTCGGGAAAGATATAAAGAAGGCTTGGCTCGGGCCCCGGGCTGATTGCTGGCACGGTCGGGGCATTTTTGGGCGCTGTTGGGACGCGAACGGCACTGTCGGCCTGGCCGGGGGCGCTGGGGCGCTGTGCTGCGCGCTGGGGCGCTGGCGTGTGTGCTGGGGCACTGGCGTGCACGCGGGCATGCGCTGGGACACTGGCGTGCGCGCTGGCGTGCTGATGACGGACCGTGTTTTTACTCTATACGGGTTGTGAATAAACGCACACTCAGGGCCTTTGTTTATCCACGATAGGTGTGACTAACAGACGCACTATCGGCCTTCTCCTAGACACTGTGGCTTCAAGACGCTCTAATGGCCTTCTCTCCGACACTGTATGTAAACACGCACTAACTGCCTTGTTTAAACACACATAAGAACATAAGTTCCCCTCTCAATTGGCTTCCAATTCAATACTTAATTCAAGACATTCAAGACATAAAATTATGATGAGGTACATGGGGTATTTATAGGTGCAAAATAAATCTAGGCCTAATCAAACTAGATCTCCTATTCTATGCAATAAAATAAATCCTAATCCTAGTAAATCTGCTAACATCTTCTACTATTAATAAATAAAAGCAATAAGGAAATAAAATCATACTACTTCCAAAATACTAATTGTCTTGACATACACTCCAAGCATAACTTAAAGCTCAAGTCACCGCCTTCTAACTCTCGTCGCCTTCCATACGCGTCGCGCACCCACGCGTATGCACGCGCCGCCTTTCGGTTTCTTAATCCTTGGCGCGCGAGGCATCGCGCGCCTCGTCAGTCCCACACGCGCGCGCCCTTGCGCGACCCCAGTCCGCGCTGCCATCATCCCGCGTGTGCGTTCCCCCGTATGTGTCTCCTAATCCGGCCCTGCCTAGGACACCCGCGCCTAATCCTTCTCCGCGTAGGGTTCCGTCCGTGACGCCCCACTCGCGCGCCTGTGTGTGCGCTCCGTCCCAGCTGGCCTTCCCGCGCGCGTTCGCGCCAACGTCCAAGCCCCAATCGCCTACTTCGCACCCTCGGGCGCCCGCTGTGCCATGTACGTCCGACGTATCGCCCCCGTCACCGCCGTGCGTCTCCCACGTGTTGCCGTCTACGCTCGATTCCCCGGCGCCTTTTTCGCGTTTTCCCTGCGACCATGTGCCTCTGCCGTCGCCCGTGCATCCGCGTACTGCTCCATCTCTTGCGTGATCACTCGACCACCCGCGTGCACCTTGTCCCATTCAACTGCCAAACGCCAACGCGTCCCAGTCGACCGCTGCGGCTTTCTCGACTGCCGTGCATCCACATGTATCCTGCTCCGTCCAACCGCGCACATCATGGGCCGATGCGCGCCCTTCGCCGTCGGCGCGGGCCATGGGTCCCAACCTTTCAACCTCACACAATCTTCCGCTGGTATCCACCACCCTTCTTCAACCCATCGCAAATCTCGCCTTCTAGCCTCCTTCTTCCGTGCTCGCCTTTTCCTTGCACAAGGCTTGCACCCACAACGCGATTCCTTAGCCTTCGGTTTACGTTTCCTTCGGGCTTGCTTGGCCTTGCGTTTCCTAGACTTCACCCCTAGCTTCGGACCACATCCTTTTGGCCAATCTCGTACACATGATGGCCGGTATATTGGACTTGTCGGCTCCTCCAGCATGTTCTCCAGCCATATATTGAGATCGTTGCCACCTTTATCCTCCGACTCGCCTGGGTTGATGACCACTTCCGTATCATTCCCCTCCTCTTCAAGACTTTCCTTGTCCTCAAGGATTAGAAAATTTAGCGCTCCTTCATCTTCATGGTTTTGAGCATCGATCACCATTGCTTCTCGGGCTTGTACGAGTTGTCGCTCGTACTCTTCGATATTCCTTCGCTCATGAAGCTCATCTAGATATGTTTTTTCCCATGGTGTGAGCTCTCTTTCCAAACCTTCCAACATCTCAAGGTCATCCCAATCTAACTAATCCAATGGTGGGTAAGACATTTTTTTTTTCTCTGAAACATTCAAAAAAAAATCGAACCAAAATAAAAATAAAACAAAGAGAAATTTGGCCCCTCAACAAAAGGTAATGACCGAAAAAAAATCAAACAAAGGACTAGATGACACTTTTTTTTTTAGACTTTCGAAAAAAAATTGAAAAATTCGAATAGATAAATTCGAAAATTTCGAACCAAAAAGAAAAGAAATTCGGTCCCTCAGCAAAAGGCAAAACCGAAAAAAGAAAAAAAGATAGATAGATAAAAGCACGATCAACACCTCTCAACGAAAGCACCAATGATGACGGACCGTGTTTTTACTCTATACGGGTTGTGAATAAACGCGCACTCAGGGCCTTTGTTTATCCACGATAGGTGTGACTAACAGACGCACTATCGGCCTTCTCCTAGACACTGTGACTTCCAGACGCTCTAATGGCCTTCTCTCCGACACTGTATGTAAACACGCACTAACGGCCTTGTTTAAACACACGTAAGAACATAAGTTCCCCTCTCAATTGGCTCACCAATTCAATACTCAATTCAAGACATTCAAGACATAAAATTATGATGAGGTACATGGGGTATTTATAGGTGCAAAATAAATCTAGGCCTAATCAAACTAGATCTCCTATTCTATGCAATAAAATAAATCCTAATGCTAGTAAATCTCCTAACATCTTCTACTACTAATAAATAAAAGCAATAAGAAAATAAAATCCTACTACTTCCAAAATACTAATTGTCTTGACTTGCACTCCAAACATAACTTGAAGCTCAAGTCGCCGCCTTCTAACTCTCGCCGCCTTCCATACGCGTCGCGCACCCACGCGTATGCGCGCTCCGCCCTTCGGTTTCCTAATCCTTGGCGCGCGAGGCATCGCGCGCCTTGTCAGTCCCACACGCGCGCGCCCTTGCGCGACCCCAGTCCGCGCCCCCATCATCCCGTGCGTGCGTTCCCCCCTATGTGTCTCCTAATCCGGCCCCGCCTAGGACACCCGCGCCTAATCCTTCTCCGCGTAGGTTTCCGTCTGCGTCACCCCACTCGCGCGCCTGTGTGTGCGCTCCATCCCAGCTGGCCTTCCCGCGCGCATCCGCGCCAACGTCCAAGCCCCAATCGCCTACTTCGCACCCTCGTGCACCCGCAGTGCCATGTACGTCCAACGTATCGCCCGCGTCATCGCACCCCGCGTCACCGCCGTACGTGTCCCACGCGTTGCCGCCTACGCTCGATTCCCCGGCGCCTTTCTCACGTTTGCCCTGCGACCTGTGCCTTTGCCGTCGCCCGTGCATCCGCGTACTGCACCATCTCTTGCGTGATCACTCGACCACCCGCGTGCACCTTGTCCCATCCGACTGCCAAACGCCAATGCGTCCCAGTCGACCCCCGCGTCTTTCTCGACTGCAATGCATCCACATGTATCCTGCTCCATCCAACCGCGCGCATCATGGGCCGATGCGCGCCCTTCACCTAATACCCGATCACCGTCGTCCTTCTCCGTCGGCTCGACCCATGGGTCCCAACCTTTCAACCTCACACAATCTTCTGCTGGTATCCACCACCCTTCTTCAACCCATCACAAACCTCGCCTTCTAGCCTCCTTCATCCGTGCTCGCCTTTTCCTCGCACAAGGCTTGCACCCACAAAGCGATTCCTTAGCCTTCGGTTTACGTTTCCTTCGGGCTTGCTTGGCTTGGCGTTTCCTAGACTTTACCCCTAGCTTCAGACCACATCCTTTTGGCCAATCTCGCACACATGATGGCTGGTATATTGGACTTGTCGGCTCCTCCAGCATGTTCTCCAGCCATATATTGAGATCGTCGCCACCTTCATCCTCCGACTCGCCTGGGTTGATGACCACTTTCGTATCACGTGTGCTGGGGCGCTGGCAGTAGTGCACAGTGCCCAGCAGACAAGCAGGGTTTCAAATAGGACCGACCGATTTTAAAAGTACTCGACCAATTTACTTGAAATTTTTACACATTAAAATAGACCCAGAAAGGCATATTTTCACAAAATTTTAGACCCAACACTTCATTTTAACCTAAGCAACCAATTAATCGATCAAATCTCAAGCCCTAACATGCAAATCAACTAAGGCTTAACACATATATCACATACACATATAAAATAAGGGGGGGTTTCAGCCTTGTACCGTTCTCGGGAAAATTAAACGAAATAAGGGCTGAACAGAAGCGAGGAGGGCTGCGAAGGCGCGCTCGGCAGAAGGCGTGGCTCGCTCGCCCGACTTGCGGGGCAGCTGGGCAGCAGGCGCTCAGCGGTGGCGGGCGATGGCTACTGCGTGACTGCTGGGGGTCGCCTGCGAGGTCACTAGAAATGGCGACGGGCAGCGCTGGTACCAGGCTTGCGACATGATCGGAGAAAAGGGGTCGACGACGGCACGGACCACACGAACAGGGCCAGCGGCGAACGGCGACAAGGGGCTTACGAGGGACAGCGACAGAGGCGATGGGCTGGGGCGACGTCGCGATGGCCACGGCCGATGAGCAACGGCGGCAATTGAAAAAAAAAAAGAAAATGGAAGAGCGAGAGAGATGAGAGAAAAAGAGAGGAGGATGGCTGCGGGGAGAAAAATATTTTGACGAAGGAAGGGAGTCCAATCTCTCCTATATATAGAGCTAGGATTAGGGTTTTAGGAGACTCCATAATTAAGCAAACTTTCCAAAAATCAACCCAAAGGAAAGAGGAGGGTCGACCGGGTCTTGGTCGCGGGTCACGGGCGCGGGTTGGGAGCCATGGGCGCGACTTAATGCTCGACCGGAAGCTCGGTTCGGTGAAATTTAAATAAATAAAAGAAATATAAATAAAAATAATATTTATAATTCACGTTTATAATATTTATATAAATTTACAAAAAACACATAATATTCATTTACGCAATTAGACAATTAAATACAAAACGACACATAATAACAACAACAATTAATAATAATTGCAATAATAATAATAATGACAATAATAATAATAATAATAATAATAATAATAACAATAATAATAATAATAATCCATTTATTTATAAACGAACGGTGCGTTACAGTCTACCCACCTTACAAAGAATTCTGACCTCGGAATTCGAAAACAAAACTATAATGCGATAAAAAAATACAAGAGGAACTCAAAACTCAAAGTTCGGATAACGCCTCCTGATATCGTCCTCCCTCTCCCAAGTCGCCTCGGTCTCATCGTGTCGGCTCCACTGCATCTTCACTAAGCTCACTGCACGGTTCCTCAGCTGGTGGACCTTTCGGTCCAAAATGACTGCCGGTACCTCCTCGTAGGTAAGGTCTCGCTCGACCTGCAGCTCGCCGAAGTCCACCACATGATCGGGGTTATGAACATATCTCCGAAGCATCGAGACATGGAAAATGTCGTGCACTCCCGATAAGTCTGGTGGTAAAGCCAACCGATACGCTAAGTTCCCGACTCGATCGAGGATCTCAAACGGCCCAATATAGCAAGGTCTAAGTTTCCCCTTCTTCCCAAAGCGAATCACACCTCTCATGGGTGAAACCTTCAAGAAGACATGATCTCCCACCACATAAACATGCTCCTGCCTCCTCCGGTCGGTATAGACCTTCTGCCTCTCCTGGGCAGACCTGATAGTCCTCCGAATCTCCTCAACTGTCGCAGCAGTACTTTGGACAAAATCTGGGCCCGTAATCCTTCTCTCTCCAACCTCATCCCAATATAAAGGAGTCTGAACCCTACGTCCGTACAAAGCCTCGTACGGGGCCATCTTGATCGAAGAGTTGTAACTGTTGTTGTAGGTCAGCTCGACTAGCGGAAGGGCATACTCCCAAGTCAGGCTCTGGTCCAAGACCACAACCCTCAAGATATCCTTCAAGTACAGGATCGTACGCTCCGACTGACCATCTGTCTCGAGGTGAAAGGCTGTACTGAACTCCAACCTCGTCCTCATGGCTCGGTGCAACGTCCTCCATAATTGACATGTGAACTTGGGATCTCGATCAGAAACAATCTCCACGGGCACTCCATGAAGCTTAATAATGTCCTTGACGACCAATTCAACGTAATCACTCGCCTTCATGGTCGTCCGAACTTGCAGAAAATGGGCAGACTTCGTAAGGCGATCCACTATCACCCAAATCGAATCATGCCCGACCCTCGACCTCGGCAGTCCAATCAAGAATTCCATGGTGATGCACTCCCACTTCCATAGGGGAACCTCAAGGGGCTGCAACAACCCTCTCGGTTTATGAATCTCAGCCTTCACTTGCTGACACACCAGGCACCCATCCACGAACTTTGCTATCTGCCTCTTCATGCCACGCCACCAGAAAGACTTCCTCAAGTCCTGATACATCTTCGTGCTACCAGGATGGATGGTGTACGGAGCACTATGGGCCTCTCTCAGAATCTCTCTCCGCAGTTCCCACACCTTCGGAACACAAAGTCTACCCTCAAAGACCAAGGCCCCATCAGATGCGACTGCGAATCCACCAACTCTACCAGCTGCTGGCAACTCCCTCATCCGACATAAGAAACGGTCATTCGGTTGCTCGGCGACTATCCTCTCTCGAAGAGTCGGTCCCACAACCAAAGAGGCCAACATGCCCCCGGCTGTTGAAGTCGACTCCACTGCCTCTAGCTGTAATCGCTCGAATTCCCGAAGAAGGACATCCTGGCCGGTAAACAAGCAACATAGCTGGCCATAACTCCTCCGTCTAAAGGCATCGACTACCACATTAGCTTTCCCCGGGTGATAGCTAATGGTGCAGTCGTAGTCCTTGACCAGCTCCAACCATCTATGCTGCCTCATGTTCAGCCCCTTCTGAGTGAAGATATACTTTGATGTGGTCGTTAATAGAAGCTCATGAGGAACCGGTTGTGATGTGGTCGTTGGTAGTAATTCATTAAAGACCGGTCGTGGTTCGGCCATCGCATTCATATGGAGAGCACTTCACGCCCAAGTGTGCGGCACTTCCAAGTGTGTGGCACCTCCAAGTATGCGGCATCCTCAAGTGCACGACACCCCCAAGTGCGCGACACTCTCGAGTGCGCTGCACCCCCAAGTGCACGGCATTCCCAAGTGTGCGGCCCCGGGTGTTCGGTGTTAGAGAGTACTTGGCATTTAGGCAGCCCGGCCCGAGGGCACCGTCAAAGGGGCTGGGACTTGATATTGGCATTGAGATCAAGTTACGAGAAGGTTAACAGCAATAAGGACTCTAGAGACAATAGAGATAAACATCAAAAAGACTTCTTGTCTCAGGAGGACTCTCAAAGTTTCTCCTATAAAAGGAGCAGGTTCTTTCATTTTTACACAACACACATACACGAGTTATCTCGTTACTCTGCCGTTTTCTCTCTAGACCATCACTTACTTGAGCGTCGGAGTGTTCGCCCTGGGACCACCCCCGGTGTGCTTTGCAGGTACCGACGATCAAGGAGACGCAACCCGGTTGAAGAGGAGTGGTCCAGCGGTTCAAGTATTTGTGGTATAACAAATTGGCGCCATCTGTGGGGAAAAGAATCAGTCTTCTATCGGAGCATTAAAGGCTGTTTTTTCTCACCAAAGAAGAATATAACAAGGATCATGGTAGGATATAATCCGAAGAAGAGCTTGACTAAGGAGATGGATGAGGAGTGGGCTCGGAGGGCCTTCGGGACAGGCCCCCGCCAGGATGGTCACCATCGCCTGTCACCCCCAAAGAGACGTTGTTGGGCCCAAGTGTGACCTTGGTACCACCATCAGAAGCCCAGGGGCATGCGACGAACACGAGAGAATCGGGTGGTTTGACAGACAAGGGGAAGGAAGTCGGTGCCACGGTTGACGGGGTGGTGGATCAAGGGGCCCTGGGATCCGGAGGTGCTGGTGATCAGAACGGTGCCCTTGGTAGTAGGCAGTTGGTCGAGGTAGGAGCAAAAAACCCTCCGGGGGACAATGTTTCTTCGGCACCGCGGGAAGACCCGGTTATTCAAATGACCAGGTCGAATTTGGACAGGATCATTGCGGAAATGAAAGGTCGGGCTCAGGAGGTGGATAAGAGAGCTCCAAATGAGTCATTCAGACAACCTCTGCCGCGGCAGCTGCTAGCACCTCAACAACAGGTCCCCTTGCATCAACAGCACCAGCGCGTGGAGAGGGGCGACGAGGATGATGCCAGGTCGGTGACCTCCCACCCGGTGGCAATGACACAACCGGAGGGGTTGACCTTAGAAACGCTGGCAGCTCAAATGCAGGAACTCCAAGCTCGGGTTCAGGGTAAGAGACCTGTAGTTTCGCGAGGACACCCTTTTGCAGAGGATGTCCTAGGAGGGGATTTGCCTAGCAACTTCAGGGAGTTGAGTTTGTCCTATGACGGATCGGCGGACCCAGCCAGACACTTGAGATCGTTCGACAACATAGCTGTGCTGCATAGGTATAGTGATGCTGTGTGTTGTCGAGCCTTCTTGACGACATTAAAGGGGTCGGCGCAGGATTGGTTCCATCAGCTGCCAGCAGGATCTATCGATTGCTTTGAAAAGTTCAGCTCTATGTTTCTCAATCAGTTTGCAAGTGCCAAGAAGCACGAGAAGACATACCTCTCGTTGATTAATATGCAGCAAAAGAAAGGGGAGACCTTGCGGCAATACGTAGCGCGGTACACTAAAGAATGCGTGGAGGTCCCTTCTGCCTCGGAAGAAGTCAAAGCTGGAGGTCTTACTCGAGGATTGAGGCCTGGGAAGTGTAAAGATTCATTGGCGAAGAGGCCGGCGAGGTCCTTTGACGAGTTGCTTGAAAGGTGTAGGAAATATGTGAACATGGAGGAATCGGAGGCGGACTTTATCCGGAATGACAAAATAAAGGCTAAGCAGCCAGAGGAGAGGCCTCGACAGGGTGATCGGCGAGCTGCCCCTAAGGAGTCTCGGGATGAGGACCGGTTCAGGGGTCCAAGGTATGAGCACTATAAACCACTTAATGCTCCACAACAGGAGATCTTGGAGATGATGGAGAAGCGGGGGGAGGATAAGCTGCTCGCGCAACCGAAGCCTTTGCCTCCTCCACGAAAATTTTCAGCATCAAAGGATAGGTATTGTCGGTACCACCGAGACTATGGTCACTCTACTAACTTTTGTCGAGAGTTGAAGGATGAGATTGAGCGGCTCATTAGAGCCGGTTATTTGAAGGAGTTCGTGATCAGGGATAGGGAGCGCCAAGAAAATTGCCGGGAAGGCCGTGAGTCAGGGGACAAACGGCGAAGGACTGATGAGCAGCCTGACAGACCGGTGAAGAAAGGTATCATACACATGATCGCGGGAGGTCCTACGGATGGAGACCCACATAGAGAGAGGCAGAGGACCTACCGGGGTAAGGGTGTGGCTAATGAGGTGGCTGAGGTGTAAGTGCAGAGGAGCTTGGCCACTTTGAAGTTTGGAGCTGACGATGTGCAGGGGCTTGTCGTCCCACACAATGATGCCTTGGTCATCACGGCAGAGGTAGCCAGTTACGATGTGCAGAGGGTACTCATAGACACAGGGAGCTCGGTGGACATCATATTCTTGAAGTGCTTGCGGCAGATGGAGTTAGACGTGAAGGTCGATCCGGTCCATACTGCCCTTTATTGTTTAAGTGGCAGTGAGGTCCGTCCCGTTGGTGAAATTAGTTTGACCGTGGCTTTGGGAAGGTCGCCATTGATGAAGGTGAAGATAGTTTTTTTTTTGGTCGTGGAAGCTAGCTCGGCCTATAACATCATACTGGGGCGGCCTAGCTTAAATGCATTCCAAGCAGCCATCTCTACATATTGTATGAAGATCAAGTTCCCAGTGGGGGATGAAGTTGAGGAGGTGACTGGAGACCAGTTGCAATATCGGTGGTGCTATGAGGTTACATTGAAGACGGCCGAGGCGCAACATAAAAGGAAGAATGATGACGTGCCAGAGTGCTCCCGTCGGGAGAAGAAGCAAGAGTTGGGAATTAGCTCCCAGGACGAACTGATGGAAGTTGAGCTGATAGAAGGTAATCCAAAGAAGATAACAAAGGTAGGACGTCACTTGGCAGTTGACCTACAAGGTGCGTTGATTGCACTATTGAAGGAGTTTGTGGATGTCTTCGCCTTTTCGGCTGACGACCTCACAGGGATCGATCCTGGGGTGGCGGAGCATAGGTTGAACATTGACCCAACTGTGAGACCGGTAAAACAGAAGAGGATGCACATTGGTGCCGAGTTAGACGTGGTCATTGAGGCAGAGGTGGAGAAGCTGTTGAAGGCAGGGCATGTACAACCTATTCAGTTCGCGGAGTGGTTGTCCAACTCAGTTATGGTACGCAAGGGGGAAGGAAAGTGGAGGATGTGTATAGACTTCAGGGACCTCAATAAAGCTTGCCGTAAAGATCACTACCCCCTACCACGTATCGACCAGCTCATCGACTCTACGGCTGGGTGCGAATTGTTAAGCATGATGGACGCCTCTCAAGAGTACCACCAGATCCCTCTGGCCATGGAGGACCAAAAGAGGGTTAGCTTTGTGACATCCAAGGGTACCTACTGCTACATTGTCATGCCCTTCGGATTAAAGAATGCGGGAGCTACTTATCAGCAGTTGGTGGATAAGATGTTCAAAGGGCAAATAGGGCAGAACATGGAGGTCTATGTCGATGACATGCTAGTGAAGAGCAAGAAGGCGGACGATCATGTGGTGGACTTGCGCGAGACATTGAACACTTTGCGACGATATGGCATGAAGCTCAACCTGACCAAGTGTAAATTCGGGGTGCGGTCGGGAAAATTCTTGGGCTATCTGGTGACGGAGAGGGGCATCGAAGTCAACCCAGAGAAGGTACGGTCCGTCATCGAGATGCAGCCACCAAGGAACTTGAGAGAGGTGCAGATCTTGACTGGGCGCCTAGCGGGGTTGAGCAGGTTCATCGCTCAATCCGCCGAAAAGAGTTTTCATTTTTTTAAGGCATTGAAGAAGGGGTCGCGGTTCGAGTGGACGTCTCAGGCACAACATGCATTCGACAGGTTGAAGGAGTTCTTAGCTGAGCTCCCTCTACTTACAAAGCCGGAACCTGGCGACACTTTAGTCATATACCTATCAGTAGGGCATGAAGCCATCAGTTCCGTGTTGATAAAGGAGGAGCGTGGGCAACAGCCAATATATTATGCAAGTCGGATATTGCAAGGGGCCGAGCGTCGATATTCAGATGTGGAGAAGGCCGCCTTGGCACTCATCTCCACTACGCGGAAGTTGTGCCCCTACTTTCTAGCGCATAAGGTCATGGTGCGGACCAACTACCCACTCAAAGATACTTTGGGTCGTCCTTCGGCCTCGGGAAGGATGGTGAAGTGGGAGGTTGAGCTCGGCGAATATAATGTCGACTTCGAGGTGCGAAAAGCTATTAAGGCTCAGGCGTTAGCCGACTTCATACAAGAGTGCACGTTGGGAGGTGAGAAGGGACCATGGATGGTATATGTCGATGGTTCCTTGGCCGTAAAAGGAGCAGGTCTTGGCATCTTGGTGGTTACACCCGAGAAGGATCATTTGGAGTTCGCGGTGAAACTCTCATTTAGGGTGTCGAACAATGAAGCAGAGTACGAGGCCCTCATCAAGGGGATTCAGCTCGTTTTAAAGGAAGGGGCCCGACAGGTGATCATTCACTCAGACTCTCAGCTTGTGGTCGAACAGATCAGTGGCGAGTACGAGGCTAAGGAGGAACGCATGAAGAACTATCTGGTGGAGGTCCATGCGATGCTGAAGGGGTTCGCAACTTGGGAGTTGATACAGATACCGCAAGGAGAAAATGGTAGGGCTGACCTACTCTCAAAGGTGGCCACATCACTTGGGGATTTCCGATCTCGGTCGGTGACACTGATGGATATGACTAGGAGTACATTAGACCAGGTGCTAGAGGTTGAAGAGCAAAGGGATTGGAGGTCGCCCCTAATACAGTGGTTGCAAGAGCCGGTGGTAGGAAAGGATATTAGGGACGACCCGGTTGGAAGGAGGGCATTGAGGTTCTATTTGCAGAATGGAATCTTATATAAGCGATCGTACATAGGGCCCCATCTAAGGTGCGTCTCGGAGCAGGACGGGGAGTACGTGCTAAGAGAGGTACATGAAGGATGCTGTGGTGATCACTTGAAGGGTAGGGCGTTGGTCGGGAAAGTACTCCGGGCTGGATACTTCTGGCCTAAGATGAGGACGATGGCACAGGACCTTGTGCGCAAATGTAAAAGGTGTCAACAGCATGGTCCATTGATACATAAAGCGGCTGAGAACATGGTCCCGATTAGCTCGCCTCTACCTTTTACTCAGTGGGGGGTCGACATAGTCGGACCTTTTCCCCAGGCGACGGGCCAACGAAAGTTCCTCATTGTGGCAGTGGACTACTTCTCTAGGTGGATTGAGGCCGAGCCCTTGGCAACGATCACAGAAGAAAGGGTGATGAAGTTTCTTTTCAATAACATATGTTGTCGGTACGACATCCCTCGAGTGCTTATATCTGATAATGGCACCCAGTTCAGAGGTTGACGTACGATGAGTTGGTGCGAAGAGATGGGCATCAAACAACAGTTTGCCTCGGTCGCCCACCCCCAAGCGAATGGGCAGGCTGAGGTCGCGAATAGATCAATTCTAAATGGGTTGAAGGCAAGATTGGAGAGAGCCTCAGGTGCTTGGGTGGATGAGCTTGATTTGGTGTTGTGGTCATATCAGACGAAACCAAGGTCTTCAACGGGGGAGACGCCGTTTAGTCTAGTATATGGCATGAAGGTTGTCATCCCGGTGGAGATCGGCCTCAACTCAGAGCGGGTGAGCACCTACAAGGAAGAAGAAAACGTAGAGCTCCGCAGGGAGGCACTGGACCTGGTGGATGAGCTACGTGATCAGTCGGGATTAAGGACGGCGGTTTACAAGCAGCGCATGAGGGTGGCCCATGACAAGTCAGTTCGAGCTCGTCGATTCCAAGTGGGGGACCTGGTCTGGCGCCAAGCTGATGCCCTAAAGCATGTTGGGAAGTTGGAACCGAACTGGGAAGGTCCCTATACTGTTGAGACGGTATTTGCGGAGGGCGCCTATGAGCTCCGTGATGTTGAGGGGCGGCTGCTACCCCGACCGTGGAACATATCCCACTTGAAGAAGTATTATTCATAGCTAGAGACATGTTATCTTTCTTTGCTTTCGGTTGTTATTTAATTATGTTTTCGTGAGACAAGTAATAAAGTTGCATTTGAAGTTTTTCAGCTTAACTTTCCTCTTGTGTGATGTGTTTAAGGGTGATGACCTGATAGTCTCGCCTAAGCTCGCGGAGCTGGGCGACGACCTCTTTAGGGCAAAATCCTGGTAAGTCTTGCCTAAGCTCGCGGAGCTAGGCGATGACCTCTTTAGGGCGAAAGCCTGGTAAGTCTCGCCTCGCGGAGCTAGGCGACGACCTCTTTAGGGCGAAAGCCTGGTAATTCTCGCCTAAGTTCGAGGAGCTAGGCGACGACCTCTTTAGGGCGAAAGCCTGGTAAGTCTCGCCTAAGCTCGCGGAGCTAGGCGACGACCTCTTTAGGGAAAAAGCTTGGTAAGTCTCGCCTAAGTTTAAGGAGCTAGGCGACGACCTCTTTAGGGTGAAAGCCTGGTAAGTCTCACCTACGCTCGCGGAGCTAGGCGACGACCTCTATGGTTGACGAGGTCATCACGTGAAATTGAGAATATGAGTCTTGAAAGACTTAACAATAGTTGTGATAGGTGCAAAAGCCCATGGTCACAATGTTAAGTGCTTTCAGGACTTGGTGAATGAAGCGGTGTTGTTACTTGTATAGCAATAAGTTATATAAGTGCGAACAATTGAAATAAGCAAGCAACACAATAAAAGCAAAGTATCGAACGAGTTTACGGTTACATGCCCAAATAAAAAAAAAGTTTGTGCAAGGATAAATGGTTCGTGGCTACGTGCCAACATAACAAAAGAGATAATCTAGAGAAAGGTTCCATGCAACTGGGTCGATAGAGAAACAAAAAGCCATGAACGAGTGGCATAGGTAGATCTAGGAGGGGAGTGCATTGTCCTCCGGCTCGAGGACCCCCTTCGCCTCTAGGCCGACATCGGTCGCGATGGCCTTCAAGGCGGTCTCCAGGGCCGGCTCCCACCAAGGATGGGTCGACGGGAGGGTCGGTTCGCCGTTCCACCCCGCAGGGGTAGGGAGGCCAGCCATCATCTCGAGCTCCTTCGCATCATCCACGGCGATAGTGGTCACTGCCTCTTTCACCCTGGCCAGGGTTCGATGGATCCCCTCGTGGAAGTACTGGCGGCAGGCTATGCATATCCTCTCGAGGTAGGCCCTGGAGTCATGGTACCTCGATAGCAGCTCGTGTCGGTACCGCTCGACGAAGTGACGTCATTCCCTCGGCCTGGGCGTGGGCAATGCGCTCATCCACTGACGAGCGTAGCTCCTCGAGCTCGGCATCGTTGACCTTGAGTTCGGCATCCTTGGCCTCGAGTTCGACCTCTTTGGCCTTAAGCTCGGTGTCCTTGGCCTTGAGTTTGCCCCGGAGCTTCTCCTTCTCGGCTTTCTGGAGATCGAGAATCTTTTGAAGTTTGGAGAGCTTCTCTTCACTCTTCTTCACCTCTTCCTTGAGGGACTCCACCTCGGCGGCATCGCCCTCTAGCTGCTCCTCCAGGAGAGGGGCCATGCCCGCCAGAGCCTATTTGGAACAGAGGTTAAGTTATACATAAATTTTACAACACTTGTTTACTGAATAGGAGTTGAAGGGGGGAGGACCACGTACCAATCCGAGGTGGTAAGTGATAGCGCTGACTCGGTCCACCTTGGTGGGCCATCTCGTGGTCTCGCCCCGCGGGAAGATGTCAACCAGGTAGGAGCTGGTTACGGAGGCGTCATTGTTCCCGGCGATCTTGTTCGGCCGTGTCAGGGGTGCTTCGGGACCCTCTGTAGATCTAAGTCTCTTGCGTTTGGCCGAGAAGGTTTTCCCCGGGCGGTCGCGGGGGTAGGTGCGCGGAGGAGAGCACAGAGGAGCATTGCCCTTAGGGGAATCGACCACCGGTGTGGTTCGCCCCTTGGGTAGAGTCAGCACCTTCTCTGGAGGCCCAGTGGGAGCTGTGGTCACGGTCGAAGGGGGAGCGGCCACGGTCTTAAGGAGCTCCTCTGCAAAACAAACAAAAGATACAAATATAAGTAAACAAGTTATATGCATATGATTAACGTGAAAGAGAAGGTAGGGGGTACGACGATGGCGCGGGGTGCCCAGCCCTACCTATGTCATCTACAGGGTCGGCGGCACGTCTGGATAGCCCAAAGTGCCCTAGGAGCCGGTCGCTAGTGGTCAGCTTCATCATGAGAAGGGGGCGCTCATTCTACTGATTAATGAGGGCCTCGTATGTGGCGTTTCTCTTCAGGTTCTTGTCCTGCTTTGGGACCATGGGCGGAAATTCAAAGGTATTGGGAGGGGGACGCACGAAGAAGTATTTATTTTTCCAATTGTGTGACTTCAATTGGGGCTGGTCTATGAAACGGGTACGGGTACGGCGCATGAGGTACGGGGCGCTGTCCGGGTTCCTAAGGCAAATACAATAAAAGCATAGCGTGGGGTCGAGATCGCCGAGGCGGGCTCGACACACCATGATGAAGCTAACAAGGAGATGGATCAAGTTGGGAGGTAGCTGGTTTAGAGGCATCTCGTACAATTGGCTTATACTAAGTAGGTCGGGGTGTATGGGGAATCTCATCCCCGCGCTCACTTGGTCTAGGTAAAAACTATGGTAACCGGATGGGGGGCTATCGAACGAGTCCTCGAGTTTAGGGATCCTAAGTTTCCAACCTTTCGGTAATTCAATTTTCTTGGTAAGAATGGCTATTTGGGTGTCCGTATATGAGGAGATGGGGTTGGTTGGCATGGTTTGGGAGTGGACGATGTTCTTTTTTGCTTTGGTGTTAGGAGGGGTCGTCGGGCCCAGGAGGGCTAAGGTGTTGGGGGATGGCTCTTTGGGTGAATAGTGTGAAGGCGAATGGGAGGAAGAACTAGTGGTACCCGAAGAGGTAGAGCTAGTTGTGTGGCTCGTGGAGGAGGAGCTATGAGGAGGTGTAGAGATAGTTTGTTCTAAGATGTATGGAAGCGGAAAGGCAAGTACAAATGCAAAGCAAAGAGTATGACAAATAAATGAAACAAATTACAAGAAATACAAGTATCATAAGAGGGTGTATTACAAAAGTAATTTCAACAAAATAAAGTGGTAAGGAGAAGTAGGCGTACCCATCAAGCTTGTCGATGCCGCCATAGTGAATGGTGGAGTGAAGAGATCGTCGAGCTTGGGTAGTGCTAGTTGTGTGGTCGACTGGGCGGCTGGTGAGAGCTCGTCGTAGCCTCAGACGTCGGTTCCCAGAGTGAGCTTGGCGAGGGATTGTTGGAGCGATTTGGGCGTGGGATCGTTGGCGCGGCGAAGAACGCGGGCTTGGCGTCAAAAGGAGAGCTCGGCGTGGGGACAATGGTGGCGCGTGCTTGGCAAGGTCATCATGGCGCGAGCTCGACGTCGGAGGTGGGCTACGCGCGCGGTCGACGGAGTGTCATGAGCTCGGCGATATGGTGACCATCGAATTTTGAAAACAATTGGGGGGTTTTATCTTTGGTGTAGAAAGACAAATTATGTAGGAGTTGATTTTTGTGAGGTAAGAATAATGAATGAAGATGAAGAGGAGAAGAGTATTTATAGATGGGGGGCTAGGGTTTGGATTGGTCTTGATTAATCTTGACCCTAGATTTTGAACATTAATCAATGGTAAAGAGTGAGACTTGTGGAAGAAGTTAATTGAGGTTTTCAAGAGGACATGTGATGAGAGTGACATATGGTGGATGGTGTTGATTTGGAAAGTAAAGGCATGTGATGGGTGGTGAGTAGTTAGGCACATGTGCCTAGGTACCTTACTTAGAAAATTAGCAATAAGAAAATGGAGAAATGTAAGCAAGAGGGAAGAGCACTATCATGTGTGATGGGCCTGGCTCGGCACCGCTTGGACAGCTCGGCAATGGCACGTACATCTCGGCTCACTGTGGTCGGCACGCTCGGCATTTAGTGTAGCCAGCAACTCGATATCTCGGTATTGAGGGGTCGGCATTCGATGCTCGGCTTGGCGTCACTTAACAGGGCCATGGGCGTGGTCAGCACTCCGAGGGCAAGTGTCGCAGCAGGGCGACGTTACCCCGATGGACCGGCTCGGTGTAGAAGTGCCCGACACCATGAGGTGGTCAGCGTCATTCACGAGTGCCCGGCACTTGCAGCGCGGAGTCCCCACTTGCTCGGCATCCACGGGTAGCATGCGGTGCTTGGCATCTCGGCAAGCGCTCGACGTCACGAAAGTACTCGGCGTAACACTCGGCTTGGTTCTCGGCGTGTGCGGATGCTCGGCCCTGGCGCGAGTGCTCGGCGTGAATGGGTGCTCGGCCCTGACGTGGGTGCTCGGCATTGTGCGGGGCTCGGCAGTGGCGCGCGCCAATGCAATGCTCAACAGTGGCGCGTGGATGCGGAGTGCTCGGCAGTGGCGCGCGGCAAAGCAGTGCCCGGCAGTGGCGCGAGGCAGAGGAATGCTCGGCAGTGGCGAGACAGTAGAATGTCCGACATGGGGTGTGGAGCTCGGCGTAGCTCGTGTGGGTTTCGACATGGATAAGTTCCCGGCTTCGGCAGTGCTCGGCATTGGCAGCTTACCGAGGTGCTCGACATCGCGATGTGGTTGGCGTCCTCACTCACGATGGAGTGGCAGCATGAAGTCTCCGGCATCTTGGGAAGTCTCGGCGATTGGGGATCTAGGTGTCACAAGTGCTCTGTGTTTCGAGTGCTTGGCGGGTGGGCGCCACCCGCACGACCATGAGTGTACAGTGTCGGCAGTATAACTTTGAGTGCCCGACATTGGGTGTTCAGGATTCTACGAGCGAACCCGCTGGGTACTAAGAAAGTTTGGGTAAGTTAGGTTCGACGCTTATTATGATGTGTGTAATTTTTTTTCATTCCTTACTACAAGCTTAACTTGTTTAAGGAATGGGGGGGCTAGATGATGTGGTCGTTAATAACGGCTCGTGATGAACCAGTTGTGATGTGGTCATTGGTAGTAATTCATTAAAGACCGGTCACGGTTCGGCCATCGCATTCATATGGAGAGCACTTCACGCCCAAGTGTGCGGCACTTCCAAGTGTGCGGCACCTCCAAGTGTGCGGCACCCTCAAGTGCACGGAACCTCCAAGTGCGCGACACTCTCGAGTGCGCGGCACCCCTAGGTGCGCGGCATTCCCAAGTGCGTGGCCCTGGGTGTTCGGTGTTAGAGAGTACTTGCATTTAGGCAGCCTGGCCCGAGGGTGCCGTCAAAGGGGCTGGGACTTGATATTGGCATTGAGATCAAGTTACGAGAAGGTTGACAGAAATAAGGACTCTAGAGACAATAGAGATAAACATCAAAAAGACTTCTTGTCTCAAGAGAACTCTCCAAGTTTCTCCTATAAAAGGAGCAGGTTCATTCATTTTTACACAACACACATACACGAGTTATCTCGTTACTCTGCCGTTTTCTCTCTAGACCATCACTGACTTGAGCGTCGGAGTGTTCGCGCCGAGACCACTCCCGGCGTGCTTTGCAGGTACCGGCGATCAAGGAGACGTAACCCGGTTGGAGAGGAGCGGTCCAGCGGTTCAAGTATTTGTGGTATAACATACTTTAGGCTCTTGTGGTCGGTAAAGATCTCACACTTGCCTCCATAGGGGTAGTGCCGCCAAATCTTCAAGGCGTGGAAAACTGCAGCTAACTCGAGATCATGAGTGGGGTAGTTCTGCTCGTGAGGTTTTAGCTGCCTCGAAGCATAGGCTACGACTTTCCCCTGCTGCATAAGGACACATCCTAAACCCATCTTCGAAGCATCACTATAGATGGTGAACTCCAAAATAGGGTCGGGTATAGAAAGGACAGGCGCGGTAGTGAGTCTCCTCTTCAACTCCTGGAAACTCTCTTCGCACCGAGGACTCCAATCAAACCTCACGGCTTTCTTCGTAAGGTTGGTCAGGGGCTGGGCTATCTTCGAGAAGCCCTCGATAAACCTCCTGTAGTATCCTGCTAACCCCAGGAAACTATGAACATCTGCGGCACTTTTTGGCGTATCCCATTTGCTCACCGCCTCAATCTTGCTGGGATCCACGTCAATGCCTCGGGCTGTCACAATGTGGCCAAGGAATGCCACACGGTTCAGCCAGAACTCGCACTTCGAGAACTTAGCATACAACTTCTCGCGGCGAAGAGTCTCCAGCACAATCCTCAAATGCTCCTTGTGCTGATCGATATCTCGGGAATAGACCAGAATGTCGTTGATGAACACAATGACGAACTGGTCCAAGAAAGGATGAAAGACCCTATTCATAAGGTCCATGAAAACGGCCGGGGCATTGCTGAGTCCGAACGGCATGACTACGAACTCATAGTGGCCATAACGGGTACGGAAAGCAGTCTTGAAAATATCCGACTCCCGGATCTTCAGCTCATGATAGCCAGAACGAAAATCAATCTTTGAGAAGACGCTGGCTCCCCTCAGCTGGTCGAAAAGGTCCTCAATACGTGGAAGGGGGTACTTGTTCTTGACTGTAAGGGCATTCAACTCCCGATAGTCAATGCACATGCGCATAGATCTGTCTTTCTTCTTCACGAATAGGACGGGCGCACCCCACGGCGACATACTCAGATGGATAAAACCGAGCTTAAGCAACTCCTAGATCTGGGCCTTGAGCTCTTGAAGCTCCTTCGGCGCCATACGATAAGGGGCCTTAGAAACGGGACTGGCTCCGGGAATTAGGTCAATGGTGAACTCCACCTGGCGGTCCGGCGGTCCTCCGGGAAGATCATCGGGAAAGACGTCAAGGTACTCGCAAACAATGGATACTCTCTCGGGTACCCGCTCATCGACAACGTCGGATACCATGGAAATAAGATAGCCTTGACAACTACGCTTGGAAAGGCTCTTCCTAGCTTGCATAGAAGAGATGACTAGAGGCACAGTCCTCGAATTCACCCCAAAGAACACAATAGGCTGATCGAAAACGGGATAGAGGGTGACTTCGCGCTCCTGGCAGATATCGGCTCAGAAACGGGTGAGCCAGTCCATGCCCAAGATCACGTCAATGTCTCGCATATCAATTACATAGCGTCGGCCTCCATAACTCGACCACCAATACAGATAGGAAGATTGTGAACCACTGAATCAGAGTTAATAATTTTTTCCGAGGCTAAACTAACCTCGAGAGGATCACAAGCATGCACAATGCTAATAGACAAGGCCTCCAAGCAACGAGAAAAAATAAAGGAATGGTGATATGAGATATTATATACACAAGGCTAAACCAGTCTGCCCAGCTGGTCGAGAAGTTCAAACCAAGAGGAAGCCAAGCCAAAAGGCGGGAAGATCGATCATTCAGATAATTGACCAGGCAGGTAGTCGACAAATCCATCGCTCGACCAGATAAGCGATCGAGCAACCTGTTCGACCTTATCAGGTCGATTGCTTTGAGGACCCAACAGTCGGCCTAGTCACAGGCGCGTGTAGGAACCTCTAACCGAATCTCAGGAGAATATTTACCCCATGTGCAGGGGGACACGTGTCGAGAACACATTGGTGGATATCGATAACCACCTCTGACAGCTCCCCAATGCCCCCGCGCAACCTCTGACATGCGCGCGGTGTGTCAAAGTACGGACGGACAGCTTGGGCAGCCAGCTCATCTTAATCGGGCAGCTATTAGGACAAGTATCTAACCCCTATATAAAAGGGGTGAGCCTTTCTCCCTTAACACATTTTATTCATTCTTCACTTTAGTGTACTCATACACATACTGACTTAAGCATCAGAGGCTCTTCACCGGACACAACCCCCGGTGTGAGAGTTACTTCCAGGTTTCCGACGTTCTACCGGAGAGGATAAAGATCGATCCGTTCCAAACCGGACCAGGACACTCACACTTGCATTATTAGATGATATGGAATATTATATACACAAGGCTAAACCGATCTACCCAGCTGGTCGAGAAGATCAAACCAAGAGGAAGCCAAGCGAAAAGGCGGGAAGATCGATCATTCAGATAATCGACCAGGCAGGTAGTCGACAAATCCATCGCTCGACCAGATAAGCGATCGAGCAACCTGTTTGACCTCATCAGGTCGATTGCTTCGAGGACCCAACAGTCGGCCTAGTCACAGGCGCGTGTAGGAACCTCTAACTGAATCTCAGGAGAATATTTACCCCATGTGCAGGGGGACACGTGTCGAGAAGACATTGGTGGATATCGATAACCACCTCTGACAGCTCCCCAACGCCCCCGCGCAACCTCTGACATGCGCGCGGTGTGTCAGAGTACGGACGGGCAGCTTGGGCAGCCAGCTCATCTTATCCGGGCAGCTATTAGGGTAGGTATCTCACCCCTATATAAAGGGGGTGAGCCTTTCTTCCTTAACACATTCTATTCATTCTTCACTTCAGTGTACTCATACACATACTGACTTAAGCATTGGAGGCTCTTCACCGGACACAACCCCCGGTGTGAGAGTTACTTGCAGGTTTTCAACGTTCTACCGGCGAGGATAAAGATCGATCCGTTCCAAACCGGACCAGATCGCTCACACTTGCATTATTGGCGCTGTCTGTGGGGACTTTCGTTGAGAAGTTGTGTTTGAAGCTCAGCTATGGCGGACGGAATTCCCAAAAACTTGCAGTCAATGT
Source organism: Striga hermonthica (assembly GCA_902706635.1). Taxonomy (NCBI): domain Eukaryota; kingdom Viridiplantae; phylum Streptophyta; class Magnoliopsida; order Lamiales; family Orobanchaceae; genus Striga; species Striga hermonthica. Next base: position 48,171 of record CACSLK010032498.1, on the reverse strand, counting down.
TCGACGAAGCTTGGACGATGACCAGACCGTTGGGGCAAGGCCCTCCTCCGGGTTTTTCCGGTCCATCGCAGACACCGATCACTCCCACACCTATCATTCAGGGTGTGGGAGTGACGACGGCGATTCTCGGAGGAGATGCCGGCTCTAGTCGGGCCCAGGAGGCTCGCGCAGCAGCCGCGGCGTCGATGCCACCGCCGTCGCCACCGAATCCGGCGCTGGTGCAAGGAGGAGTGATGGCGCAGGGAGGAGCGCCACCACAGGCAGTTTTACAAGCTCCCGGTCAACAAATGGTGACGATGACCCAGGAGGAGATGCAGAGGATAGCGACGGCCGCGGCGGCGCAGGCGGTGCAGCAAGTTACGAGCCACACATCTCATGCCACCACTGCGCCAACCACGGTGGCCGGAAACCAAGATGAGGATGTGTCCAGTTATGGAGAGGGAGGAGTTGGAAGAGATCGGGCGATGGAGAGGATGGCGGAGCAGTTGCGCCAGTTGTAGGACAAGGTGGAGGGGAGGCCAGAGAGGAGAGCTCGAGGACATCCCTTTTCTAGGGAGATTCTCACTGCTCCTTTGCCGAATAATTTCGAGGAGACCAACTTGGTTTATGATGGGTCTTCTTACTCGTCGAGGCATGTGAGGACCTTTTAGAATATGGCTGTGTTGCATGGATATTCTGATTCTGTTAGTTGCAGGGCGTTTCTATCGACCTTGCGCGGGGGAGCACTTGACTGGTTTCATCAGTTACCCTCTGAGTCGATTGCGGATTTTGAGGATTTTGCCAGCAAGCTTACCAATCAATATTCGAGTGCGGTGGCACATGAGTATTTGACGTTGATGGCAATGAGACAGGGGAGAAGGAGTCATTGAGGAAGTATGTTGCTCGATATAATCAAACGTGTTTGGAGGTGCACTCGGCCTCAGATGAGGTGAAGACTGGAGGATTGATAAGAAGTCTTCGAGCAGGGCCTTGCCGAACTTCCCTGGCAAAGACCCCTGCTCAATCATATGAGAAGGTCTTGAAGCGTTGCGGGAAGTATATTAATTTGGAGGAAATGGAGGTAGAATTTGCAAAGTTGGAAGGGTCGGCTCGACCAGAGCCAAAGAAGGAGCAAAGCCCACCAAGAGGGAGGTCGCCGAGGAGGAGTTCGCCCAAGAGAAGTGGGTCGAAAAAGATATCACCTAGGAGGGAGGGTCGAGATTTGAAGCGAGAGAAGAGGGATGATAGGTGGCAGGGAAGGCCATTGTTGTTCGAAAGACAGAGGTATCATAATTTTACACCCTTGAGGAAAGATTTAACGGAGGTTCTCGAGGCTATGGAGCAGAAGATGTCGACTGAGGATGTGACGTGGCCGAAGACAAGGTTCACAGGCCCGACTCGGCCCAGATCGGATATATATTGTCGATTTCACCGAGATTACGGCCATACCACGGAGAACTGCAGACATTTGAAGGATGAGATTGAAAGGTTGATTCGAGCAGGACATTTGAAAGAGTTTGTGTATCATGATAGGGCGACAGGGAAAGGAAGGAGAAGGTGTTGGGATGATTCGGAGGAAAGGAGTTATAGAGATGAAGAAGGAGATGATGGAGAGGGCCGAGGTGGTCGAGGAAAAAAGCCGAGAAGAGATGGAGACAAATGGGGCCAGGGAGGAGAAGCCCAGATGAAGAGAGGGACAATTTACATGATTTCCGGAGGGCCAACGGACGGTGACTCGAATAGGGCCAGGAAGGAGCATGCTCGAGCTGTGAAGAGGAAAAGAGAGGAGGTGGGGATTATGGCTCGCATGCCGGTGATAAGTTTTAAGGCGGAGGATGCCGAGGGGGTGGTCCAACCGCACAACGATGCTTTGGTGATAACCGCGGAGGTTGCAGGCTTTGACGTGAAAAGGGTGTTTATTGATACCGGAAGTTCGGTGGACGAGATGTTCTATGACTGTTTTGTGCAAATTAACAATGAGTTGAATATGGAGTTGAAACCAGTGACCACGGCACTTTACGGCTTTAACGGGGGAGAGGTTATGCCGATGGGGGAGATCAGTCTGCCCGTGGCGCTGGGATCAGGAGAGCTGAGGAAGGTGCGTATGGTAAGGTTTGTGGTCGTAGGAGCTGAATCATTTTATAACATCATTATGGGGTGGACGAGCTTAAATGCATTCCAGGTGGTCATATCCACGTACCACATGACGATAAAATATCCTGTGGGCGAAAACGTAGGGGAGATTGCCAGGGATCAACTCACTTCGAGGAGCTGCTACCAAACAACGGTTAGCAATAATATGCAACTGGCGAAGAGGCAGGCCATGTCAAAGGAGGGGGAGATTAATTGACCTGGTCGGTCAAGGTCAAAAGAAGATAAACAGAGAATGGAGAAGGGTAAGGAGAAAATGGATATCCAGCCAGGGGGAGAAGTGGAGGAGATTCGGATGATCGAGGGGTGTGAGGAGAGGAAATTCAGAATGGGGAAGGACCTGGAGAAGCCTATTCGGTCGAGGCTGATCGATCTGGTTAGGGAGTTCGCTGACATTTTTGCCTATATAGCGGAGGAGTTGACGGGGATAAGTGCAGAAGTGATCGAGCACCGGCTGAACATCGACCTCAGTGTGAGTTCGGTGAAGCAGAAAAGAAGGCATCATGGCGCGGAGATGGACAAAATCATTGAGAAAGAGGTCGAGAAGCTATTGGGAGCAGGACATATTAAGGAGATCCAGTTCCCCGAGTGGTTGTCGAATGCAGTGATGATGTCGAAGGCGAAAGGAAAATGGAGAATGTGCATTGACTTCCGTAATCTGAACAAAGCATGCCCAAAGGACTTATACCCACTGCCCAGAATCGACCAGCTGGTCGACTCAACGGCGGGGTGCGAATTGCTGAGCCTGATGGATGCCTCCCAGGGATATCACCAGATCCCCTTGGCGAGAGAAGACAGGAAGCGGGTGATTTTTGTAACGAGTCGAGGAACCTATTGTTACGTGGTCATGCCGTTCGGCCTAATGAATGCAGGCGCCACGTATCAGAGGTTGGTCGATAAAATCTTTTAGGAGCAATTGGGGAGGAACATGGAGGTGTATGTGGATGATATGTTGGTGAATTGCAAGGATGAGTTTGATCATGTGCGAGACTTGAAACAAACATTCTCAACATTGCGGAGGTATGGGATGAAATTGAATGCAGCTAAATGCTCTTTCGGGGTGAGGTCGGGAAAATTCTTGGGTTACTTGGTGACCAAAAGAGGTATTGAAGTGAACCCTGAGAAGGTCTGATCCGTAATGGAGATGAAGCCGCCGAAGAATGTTAAGGAAGTGCAGATCTTAGCTGGTCGCATTGCGGAGCTGAGTCGTTTCATATCGAAGGTGGCGGAGAAAAGTGGCCCATTATTCAAAACATTAAAGAAGAGTGCGAAATTTCAGTGGACGGAGGAGGCGCAGAGGGCATTTGAGGAGTTGCGAGGGGTGTTAACCAACCTTCCCTTATTGGCTAAACCTGTACAGGACGAGGAGTTGGTGCTATACATTTCTATTGGAGAGAGGGCTGTGGGTTTGTTGTTTTTGCGGGAGAAAGGGATAACGCAATTTCCTATCTATTACGTGAGTAGGGTGATGCAGGGGGCAGAGATGAGGTATTCGGAGGTCGAGAAGTGTGCTTTGGTCGTGGTCGTAACTGCTCGAAAGTTGAGACCTTATTTTTTGAATCATAAGGTGAAGGTGCGAACAAACATGCTGCTGGGAGAAACACTTGGCCGACCATTGGTCTCTGGTCGATTGGTGAAATGGGCAGTCGAGTTGAGTGCGTATTCTTTGTTGTATGAACCGAGGAGGGCCATAAAGGCGCAAGTGTTGGCCGATTTTATCCAGGAAGGCACGAAAGTTGAGTAGGAGTCAGGAGGAATATGGCAGTTATTTGTGGACGGATCAGTGGCACGAAGCGGGGCAGGATTGAGAATTGTCCTTGTCTCTCCCAAGGGCGATTACTTGGAATTTGCGGCTAAAGTGGGGTTCAAGATATCCAACAACGAGGCCGAGTATGAGGCAGTTATCAAAGGCTTGAGTTTAGCCAAAGTAGGAGGAGCCCGAAAGATACAAGTGCATTCTGATTCTCAGCTGGTGGTCGGGCAGTTTCAGGAGGGGTTTGAAGTTAAGGAGGAACGGATGCAAAAATATGTGGATGAGATGAGGAAGTTGATAGAGGAGTTTGATTCATTCGAGCTGATACAGATCCCTCGAGGAGAAAATGGTCGGGCGGACCTGTTATCGAAAATTGCTCAAAGCTTGGAGGATTGTAAGAGCAAAAGTGTCACCTTATTGCATCTCGAAAAGAGTGTGATCGAAGCGGAAGTGGCGGAGATTGAGGAGGTGGAGGATTGGAGGGCCCCGATCTTAGAGGAGCTGAAAGGGGGAACGATAAAGGTGATGAGGAGATTTTTTGAACATGGAGGCATTCTTTAAAAACGATCGTATGCGGGACCGCACCTGCGTTGTGTTACTAAGGAGGAAGGTCGATATGTGCTGAGAGAGCTGCACGAAGGATGCTGCAGTGATCATAGTAACTCAGGAGCCTTGGTTGCAAAGATTTTGAGGGCAGGATATTTTTGGCCGACGATGAGGGAGGATGCGAAGGTGATGGTGAAGAAATGCTTACAATGCCAAAAGCACGACCCCCTTATTCACCAACCGGCAGAAGCAATGACGACGATGGGTGCCCCTATACCATTCGCCCAGTGGGGTATCGACCTGGTGGGGCCGATGCCTCAGGGAACGAGGCAGAGGAAGTTCTTGATAGTGACGGTTGATTATTTCACAAAGTGGGTGGAGGCCGAACCCTTGGCGAAGATTACGGAGGAGAAAGTAATTAAATTTATATACAACAATATTTGCTGCCGGTTTGGCGTGCCCAAAGTGTTGATTTCCGACAATGGTGCTTAGTTCAATGGCAAGCGGATTCGAGCATGGTGTGAAGACATGAAAATCGAGCAACACTTTGCCTCCGTTGCTCATCCATAAGCCACTGGCCAGGTCGAAGTAACCAACCGAATTATACTGAATGGGATGAAAACAAAGCTGGAAAAGACCTCGGGAGCATGGGTCGATGAGTTGAACTCGGTACTTTAGGCGTATCGCACAACCCCGAGGTCGACAACAGGAGAAACCCCTTTCTGTTTAGCTTGTGGAATGGAAGCGTTGTTGCCAGTCGAGGTCGAGCTATCATCCCAGAGGTCGAGCACATATAATACTGAGCAGAACGAGGATCGAATGATGGCGGCCCTGGATACTATTGAGGAGCTGCGTGGAAGAGCAGCAATCAGGGTGGAGGCGTACAAGCAGAAGATGCGAGCCGCTCATGACAAAAAGGTGAAAATTCGCAGACTCCAAGTAGGCGACCTGGTTTGGAAATGCGTCGATGTACTCAAGCATGTGGGAAAGTTGGAGCCGAAGTGGGAAGGTCCATACCTGGTCGAACGAGTGCACGCAGGAGGAGCATACTCGCTGAAGGATGCTGAAGGACGATCACTTGCCAGGTCATGGAACATAGCCAATTCTTTTTTTAAGAAAGCTGGAAAATTTGAACAAAGATGTAAATTGCAAAGTTTGCTCAAAAGTCAATGCAATTCAGTGATTCTTCTGATTTTACTCCCTTTATTGCACATTTTCTTATGCTTGGAATGTTGGTATAATTTGGATGACAGGATGTATGTGGTGTGGTTTGACTTGGAAGTCACTTGTTTAGAACATCCCTTGGGGTGGGCAGGTTGGTCGAAGACCTCCTGTTTGGAACATTCCTTGCAGGTGGACAAGTGTGAAGACCAAAACCAACCATGACTAAGGCCCTCGGGCTGGGTGGTCACTTGTTTAGAACATCCCTTGGGGTGGGCAGGTTGGTCAAAGACCTCCTGTTTGGAACATTCCTCGCGGGTGGGCAAGTGTGAAGACTAAAACCCACAATGACTAAGGCCCTCGGGCTGGGTGGTCACTTGTTTAGAACATCCCTTGGGGTGGGCAGGTTGGTCGAAGACCTCCTGTAAGGAACA
>CACSLK010032498.1:22118-41791 GCA_902706635.1 Striga hermonthica | reverse complement strand
TTCCTCGCGGGTGGGCAAGTGTGTAGACCAAAACCCACCATGACTAAGGCCCTCGGGCTGGATGGTCACTTGTTTAGAACATCCCTTGGGGTTAGCAGGTTGGTCGAAGACCTCCTGTTTGGAACATTCCTCGCGGGTGGGCAAGTGTGAATGCAAATCCCCCGTAACGAAGACCTTATAGCCAGGTGAAGACGCACGAAGACAAGGGCATAAAGACGAGCGTAACTTCAAGCCAAGAGGACGAGCACTAAAGCATGGGTGTAGAAGAGAAGTCCAATAGCGCAGAAATCCATCATGTTTAAGGCCACGATGCTGGATGGTCGCATGTTTCGACCACCTCCAAGGGTGGGCATGCGTTCACAAAATTCAAAATCCATCATGTTTAAGGCCACGAGGCTGGATGGTCGCATGCTTCGACCACCTCCAGGGGTGGGCATGTGTTCAAAAAATTCGAAATCCATCATGTTTAAGGCCACGAGGCTTGATGGTCGCATTCTTCGACCACCTCTAGGGATGGGCATGTGTTCACAAAATTCAAAATCCATCATGTTTAAGGCCACGAGGCTGGATGGTCGCATTCTTCGACCACCTCTAGGGATGGGCATGTGTGTATGTTACGACTAAATTATCCAAGTAATCGTGAGGCAAACACATAAACATCGAACATGTTCAGAAGTCCGCTTTGGTCTTTCCATCAAGGAGTTATGACAAAGACATCAAGTCGAATTATCAAAAACATTATTACAGATCAAGACAAGTCAAAAACAAAATATTACCATTTCATGAATATTACAAAGTTCATCGAAGTACATAGTTCAAATTCAAGAAGGACAAAGCGAAAAATACAAAAGAAGCTACTCTAAGGGGGAGGGGCGACGGCCGAGTCAGCATTGCTCGAGCTGGCGTTAGGATCGGGCTGAGGCCCAGTACCAGAGGTCGAATCGCAGGCTTCATTGAGTGGACGTCGTCGAATAGATTCAGCCGTTGCGATCAACATGGAGGTCGGAGGACTCACGCCATCGGGCAAAGCGAATGTTTTCTTTAATGCATCCGATCGAGCCAAAGTTCTCTCGAGCTGCCCTGACCACCACTCATGCTTGAGAGGCAAGGAAGGGTCCCTGTGGAAGCTAGATGGCACTTTGGGCAAAGCATCCCAGATAGCCACGGGGTCGAGCTGCTCGAAATCGTCCTTGGCGATCTGCTCACCTGCCTTTTGGAGGGCAAATTGAAAGTAGTCCACCCCGAAGTCTTGTACCTCCTTCAGATATTGTGGTGACTACATGAAGTCAGCCACCACTTGCGCGTGATGCTCGCAGAGGAAGAGCTGCCCGATTGTTGTCGCCCAAAGCATTTGCCTTGCTCGAAGAGCAGTGGCATTTGCATAGAGTTGTTTCTCTTCGGCATCGGCAGCCCTTTCTTTGGCCACGGTGGCCTCCAGCTCAGCCCGAGCTTTCTCTGCTCCCTCTCGAGCTTTCTCCGCTTCGGCTTGAGACTTTTCCGCTTCAGCCATAGCCTTTTCTGCTTCGACTCGAGCAGCCCTCTCCTGCTCGAGCAACGCCTCCTTCTCCTTCAACGTGGTTTCCTTTTCCGCCACGACCAGCTCCTTTACCGCGAGCGCGGCTTCTCTCTCCGCGAGAGTTTTATTTTTGTTCAAGAGCTCTCCATCAAGCGACTTGATCTTGACCTCGAACTCGGCCTTTTGCTCGCTTTGCGTCTCGCGGAGCTTGGCGTTATGAGTCAGGAGGGTCGAATTTTTATCCTGCAAGTAGCAGATGTTTCTCTCCAGGCTTTTTATCAACTTCCCCGAACTGTCTCGGGCCTCCTTGGCTAAAGGAAAGAATTGGACCAAGCCCTACAATCGAAAAAAAAAAACAGTTCAATACATACGTCGAAAATGAGTGATAGAAAGACATCAAGGCGAGTATGAGGCAAGCAATACCTGAGCAAGCCACTGCACGAGCTGGTCCCAACTTCGGGCAGCGTGGCGCTGGCCTTTTTGCGATCGCCCTCGAGGAGGGCACCCTCGAGGAGGGCACCCTCGAGGCGCTCGGCCACCTCATTTACAGAGGCTGATAGTAGGGACGTCGACTTTGGGGCGAGAGGATCAAAAGGAAGATGGCCCGAGCGTCCTCGATTGACAATGGCCTCACCCTGGTCGGTGCGAGAACGCTTGCCCAAGGCCAACTCGCGTCCCGCGTCATCATGGTTGCTGAATTCGACCAGAGCTTTGGTCGATCCGGCAGAACTGGTTTTGGAGGATTGTTGGGCGAGGGGCAGTTTTTCTTGGGTTTTGGTCTTGGATGAAGTGTGGGGTTCGGAGGATTTATCGGTGATTTTTCCTTGAGGATTATCTTTGGAATTGGAAGCTCGAGGACCTGTTTTCTGTGAGCGGTCGTCTATTTTTTGATGGCGGTCGATGGTTTTTTAGCGATCATCGGATTTGTGATGATGGTCGATGGTTTTCGAGGAGGTCGATGACTTGGTGGTCAATTGGGAGGTAGATTTGTGCTGAGGGTTCTTCTCAGGAGGAGGAAAGGAAGATCGCCCTTCCATGGTCTTGGAGGGCTATTGTTGCTATTTCTGCTTTTGTTGCGGCTGTGGCTGTGATTGATTGTGTGGTTGGAGCGGTGATTGCTGAGATTGAGATGGCGGTGGTTGTGGTGACGGCGAGGATTGAGAGAGATGTTGGCGAGGTGGTGATGGCTGCTGTCGCTCGGGTCGAGACCAAGAAAAGTGGTCAACCCGTCGGCCTTGTCGCTGGTCGACCCGACAACAGTCCCCGATTTTTTCTTCAAGGGGACTTTCCTCAGAGGGATGTTAAAATTAGGAGCCTCTGCACAAATACAATAAGAAGATCAAGATAAATGTCAAACCTTTACTTCGACAGAAATAAGAACACATATGCAAACACTCGAGTAAACGGGTCGAAAATTGCCTAGATCATTTTCAATACGAACAAGATCGAGAATCTCCTCAGTAGGAGGAGAAAGAGTTTTATGGGTGAGAAGACCGCAATAGTGGAGGAGATTTTCATCCCCGAGACTCAACGGACTTGGCATTCCAAGTGTGAATCCGTTGGTCGAAAAGATGGTTCGAAGGAAGGGCCGAGGCTGCCTCTCGCGAGACCTCCTTGACCCAAGGAATGGAAGGCCAGGGGAAAGGGGCGTCAGGTCGAAAAAATATGAATTTATCACTCCACTTGGGGAGATTGGAAGGGATGTCATTGATAAAATGGGCGCCATTACGGCTTTTCAAGTAAAGGCCTCGACCTTGCTTCGAAGGGCCATAGCAATAGTGGAAGAAATCCAAATCGAATCGACCCAGACGGACATGACAGAGAATAATGAAGGTGTTCATGAAACGGATAGCATTAGGAGGAAGTTGATGTAGGGGAAGCGAGAACAACTCGCAAATGCGAAGCAGCTCGGGACTTAGGGGAAAGCGGAGACCGAGTTTGAACTGAATCTCGAAAAAAGTATAACAATCATACAGAGGATGATCATATTTTTCAGAAGAGGAAGACCTAAGGAACGCCCACCCAAGAGGTTGGCCGATTTTTTCAGGATTGAACCAAGGGTGAGAGAAAGAAGTAGAAGATGGACGCTTGGAAAGTTTCTTGGTCGAGGATCGTTTAGGAGGAGAGTTCGAATGTCCGGGTGTAGAGGAAGAAGGCGGAATGGTTGAAGATGCCGGAACAATAGGTTGAGTAGAAAGGATCTCGCCCTCCTCTGGCTCGTCTAAGGCGCCGAGAGCAGGTCGACGGCGGCGGAGGTGGATATTATCCATGGTATCCCCGGAGTTGGGAGATGCAACATGAGCTGTGAAAACGCGAGTAGGAACTGTGTCGCCGGGGCGAAGGATAGAGAGAGGGGCAACTTCGAGCGCAGAGGGCAGTATTTCAACTGAATCAGAGAAGGTCTCAGGGTCTGAAATATAAAAACAAAGAGAACAATATCAAAAAGAACCCGTCACAAAGAAGAAAAGGGGTAGAAGGAAGACTAGGGTTTCCGGAAGGAATAATCCCAAAAACCAGAAGAGGAATTTGAGAGGCGCGAGGACAGAAATTTCGGAAATTTTCAGAAGGAAAAGCAAAATTCACAACACCCAATAGACAGATAAAAGTATTCAGAGCACAAATTCAACACAAGACACGCCAATTCAAAATGATTCAACAGACAAATCGAGGATACCCGATACCTAAAATCCGAGAATACACAAAATAAAACTACAGAAAATACAAATTCGAGGGCGGAGAGACTTACTCATAACCGTGGATCAACAAGTGATGGATGTTCGAAAGGATGCAGGAGAATTGCCGAGAAAGTGAGGGTTTTTTGAGAGAATTTTGGGTGCAGGGGAATTTGAATGTTGCGAAGGTGGAAAAAAGTCTGAAAATCTGCTAAGTGTTGAATTTATACTTTGGAGAGTTTAAGGGGCGAGAAGATGAAGACCATTAGATTAAAGCCAGATAGTACGGTGGGAAGCATTAATTTGCACGACACTCAAGGCGGGTGCGTTATACAAAGAGGTGTCATCATTAAAACGCCTGACACATGCGGCAGACGCGACGCGTGGCAGAAAAGCAGGCGCGAAAGAAAAGACTTGAAACAGGCGACTTTATTTCTAGCAATTAATGGGAAATTATTTGAAAACATGAGCGGAAAACTTATCGGCTGGTCGATATCTGACGACGAGCCATCCAGGAGGTCGATAAATACGACTTCACTCTTAGATCGAGTCATTCAGACTCGACCAGAGTGGGGGGACTAGATGATATGGGATATTATATACACAAGGCTAAACCGGTCTGCCCAGCTGGTCGAGAAGATCAAACCAAGAGGAAGCCAAGCCAAAAGGCGGGAAGATCGATCATTCAGATAATCGACCAGGCAGGTAGTCGACAAATCCATCGCTCGACCAGATAAGCGATCGAGCAACCTGTTCGACCTCATCAGGTCGATTGCTTCGAGGACCCAACAGTCGGCCTAGTCACAGGCGCGTGTAGGAACCTCTAACCGAATCTCAGGAGAATATTTACCCTATGTGCAGGGGGACACGTGTCAAGAACACATTGGTGGATATCGATAACCACCTCTGACAGCTCCCCAACGCCCCCGCACAACCTCTAACATGCGCGCGGTGTGTCAGAGTACGGACGGGCAGCTTGGGCAGCCAGCTCATCTTATCCGGGCAGCTATTAGTGCAGGTATCTCACCCCTATATAAAGGGGGTGAGCCTTTCTCCCTTAACACATTCTATTCATTCTTCACTTCAGTGTACTCATACACATACTGACTTAAACATCGGAAGCTCTTCACTGGACACAACCCCCAGTGTGAGAGTTACTTGCAGGTTTCCGATGTTCTACCGACGAGGATAAAGATCGATCTGTTCCAAACCGGACCAGGACTCTCACACTTGCATTATTGGCGCCGTCTGTGGGTACTTTCGTTGACAAGTTGTGTTTGAAGCTCAGATATGGCGGACGGAATTCCCAGTAACTTGCAGGCAACGTTCGACGAAGCTTGGACGACGACCAGGACGTTGGGGCAAGGCCCTCCTCCAAGTTTTTCCGATCCATCGCAGACACCGATCACTCCCACACCTATCCTTCAGGGTGTGGGAGTGACGACGGCAATTCCCGGAGGAGATGTCGGCTCTGGTCGGGCCCAGGAGGCTCGTGCAGCAACCGCGGCGGTGATGCCACCGCCGCTGCCACCGAATCCGGCACTGGTACAAGGAGGAGTGATGGCGCAGGGAGGAGCGCCACCACAGGCAGTTGTACAAGCTCCCGGTCAACAAATGGTGACGATGACCCGGGAGGAGATGCAGAGGATAGCGGCGGCCGCGGTGGCGCAGGCGGTGCAGCAAGTTACGAGACACACATCTCATGCCACCACTGCGCCGACCACGGTGGCCGGAAACCAAGATGAGGATGTGTCCAGTTATGGCGTGGGAGGAGTTGAAGAGATCGGGCGATGGAGAGGATGGAAGAGCAGTTGTGCCAGTTGCAGGACAAGGTGGAGGGGAGGCCAGAGAGGAGAGCTCGAGGACATCCCTTTTCGAGGGAGATTCTCACTGCTCCTTTGCCGAATAATTTTAAGGAGACCAACTTGGTGTATGACGGGTCTTCTGACCCGTCGAGGTATGTGAGGACCTTTGAGAATATGGCTGTGTTGCATGGATATTCTGATTCTGTTTGTTGCAGGGTGTTTCTATCGACCTTACGCAGGGGAGCACTTGACTGGTTTCATCAGTTACCCTCTGGGTCGATTGCAGATTTTGAGGATTTTGCCAGCAAGCTTACCAATCAATATTCGAGTGCGGTGGCGCATGAAAAAACGTATTTGACGTTGATGGCAATGAGACAGGGGGAGAAGGAGTCATTGAGGAAGTATGTTGCTCGATATAATCAAACGTGTTTGGAGGTGCACTCGGCCTCAGATGAGGTGAAGGCGGGAGGATTGATAAGAAGTCTTCGAGCAGGGCCTTGCCGAACTTCCCTGGCAAAGACCCCTGCTCGATCATATGAGGAGGTCTTGAAGCGTTGCGGGAAGTATATTAATTTGGAGGAAATGGAGGTAGAATTCGCAAAGTTGGAAGGGTCGGCTCGACCAGAGCCAAAGAAGGAGCAAAGCCCACCAAGAGGGAGGTCGCTGAGGAGGAGTTCGCCCAAGAGAAGTGGGTCGAAAAAGATATCACCCAGGAGGGAGGGTCGAGATTCGAAGCGAGAGAAGAGGGATGATAGGTGGCAGGGAAGGCCATTGTTGTTCGAAAGACAGAGGTATCATAATTTTACACCCTTGAGTGAAGATTTGACGGAGGTGCTCGAGGCTATGGAGCAGAAGATGTCGACCGAGGATGTGACGTGGCCGAAGACAAGGTTCACAGGCCCGACTCGGCCCAGATCGGATATATATTTTCGATTTCACTGAGAGTACGGCCATACCACGGAGAACTGCAGGCATTTGAAGGATGAGATTGAAAGGTTGATTCGATCAGGACATTTGAAAGAGTTTGTGTATCATGATAGGGCGAAAGGGAAAGGAAGGAGAAGGTGTCGGGATGATTCTAAGGAAAGGAGTGATAGGGATGAAGAAGGAGATGGAGAGGGCCGAGGTGGTCGAGGAAAAAAGCCGAGAAGAGATGGAGATAAAGGGGGGCAGGGAGGAGAAGCCCCGATGAAGAGAGGGACAATTTACATGATTTCTGGAGGGCCAACGGACGGTGACTCGAATAGGGCCAGGAAGGAGCATGCTCGAGCTGTGAAGAGGAAAAGAGAAGAGGTGGGGATTACAGCTCGCATGCCGGTGATAAGTTTTAAGTTGGAGGATGCCGAGGGGGTGGTCCTACCGCACAATGATGCTTTGGTGATAACCGCGGAGGTTGCAGGCTTTGACGTGAAAAGGGTGTTTATTAATACTGTAAGTTCGGTGGAAGTAATGTTCTATGACTGTTTTGTGCAAATTAACAAGGAGTTGAATATTGAGTTGAAACCGGTGACCACGGCACTTTATGGCTTTAACGGAGGAGAGGTTATGCCAATGGGGGAGATCAGTCTGCCCATGGCGCTGGGATCAGGAGAGCTGAGGAAGGTGCACATGGTAAGGTTTGTGGTCGTAGGAGATGAATCATCTTATAACATCATTATGGGGCGAACGAGCTTAAATGCATTCCAGGCGGTCGTATCCACGTACCACATGACGATAAAATATCCTGTGGGCGAAAACGTAGGGGAGATTGTCGGGGGTCAACTCACTTCGAAGAGCTGCCACCAAACAACGGTTAGCAATAATAAGCAACTGGCGAAGAGGCAGGCCAAGTCAAAGGAGGAGGAGATTAATCGACCTGGTGGGTCGAGGTAAAAAGAAGATAAACAGAGAATGAAGAAGGGTAAGAAGAAAATGGATATCCAGCCAGGGGGAGAAATGGAGGAGATTCAGATGATCGAGGGGTGTGAGGAGAGGAAATTCAGAATGGGGAAGGACCTGGAGGAGCCTATTCGGTCGAGGCTGATCGATCTGGTTAGGGAGTTCGCTGACATTTTTGTCTATACAGCGGAGGAGTTGACGGGGATAAGTGCGAAAGTGATCGAGCACCGGCTGAACATCGACCTCAGTGTGAGGCTGGTGAAGCAGAAAAGAAGGCATCACGGCGTGGAGATGGACAAAATCATTGAGAAAGAGGTCGAGAAGCTATTGGGAGCAGGACATATTAAGGAGATCCAGTTCCCCGGAAGGAAAATGGAGGATGTGCATTGACTTCCGTGATCTGAACAAAGCATTCCCAAAGGACTTATACCCACTGCCCAGAATAGACCAGCTCGTCGACTCAACGGCGGGGTGCGAATTGTTGTGCCTGATGGATGCCTCCCAGGGATATCACCAGATCCCCTTGGCGAGAGAAGACAGGAAGCGGGTGAGTTTTGTAACGAGTCGAGGAACCTATTGTTACGTGGTCATGCCGTTCGGCCTAAAGAATACAGGCGCCACGTATCAGAGGTTGGTCGATAAAATCTTTAAGGAACAATTGGGGAGGAACATGGAGGTGTATGTGGATGATATGTTGGTGAAGAGCAAGGAGGAGTTGGATCATGTGCGAGACTTGAAAAGAACATTCTCAACATTGCGGAGGTATGGGATAAAATTGAATCCAGCTAAGTGGTCTTTCGGGGTGAGGTCGGGAAAATTCTTGGGTTACTTGGTGACTAAGAGAGGTATTGAAGTGAACACTGAAAAGGTTCGAGCGTAATGGAGATGAAGCCGCTGACGAATGTTAAGGAAGTGCAGATCTTAGCTGGTCGCATTGCGGGGCTTAGTCGTTTCATATCGAAGGTGGCGGAGAAAAGTGGCCCATTATTTAAAACATTAAAGAAGAGTGCGAAATTTCAGTGGACGGAGGAGGTGAATAGGGCATTTGAGGAGTTGCGAGAGGTGTTAGCCAACCTTCCCTTATTGGCTAAACCTGTACAGGGCGAGGAGTTGGTGCTATACATTTCTATTAGAGAGAGGGTTGTGAGTTCGGTGTTATTGCGGAAGGAAGGGGTAGCGCAATTTCCTATCTATTACGTGAGTAGGGTGATGCAGGGGGCAGAGATGAGGTATTCGGAGGTCAAGAAGTGTGCTTTGGCTGTGGTCGTAACTGCTCGAAAGTTGAGACCTTATTTTTTGAATCATAAGGTGAAGGTGCGAACAAACATGCCGCTGGGAGAAACACTTGGCCGA
This sequence comes from Striga hermonthica, assembly GCA_902706635.1. NCBI lineage: Eukaryota > Viridiplantae > Streptophyta > Magnoliopsida > Lamiales > Orobanchaceae > Striga > Striga hermonthica. Next base: position 32,567 of record CACSLK010032498.1, on the reverse strand, counting down.
CCATCGGTCTCTGGTCGATTGGTGAAATGGGCGGTCGAGTTGAGTGAGTATTCTTTGTTGTATGAACCGAGGAGGGCCATAAAGGCGCAAGTATTGGCCGATTTTATCCAGGAAGGCACGAAAGTTGAGGAGGAGTCAAGAGGAACATGGCAGTTGTTTGTGGATGGATCAGTGGCACGAAGCGGGGCAGGATTGGGAATTGTCCTTGTCTCTCCCAAGGGCGATTACTTGGAATTTGCGGCTAAAGTGGGGTTCAAGATATCCAACAACGATGCCGAGTATGAGGCAGTGATCAAAGGCTTGAGTTTAGCCAAAGCAGGAGCAGCCCGAAAGATACAAGTGCATTCTGATTCTCAGCTGGTGGTCGGGCAGTTTCAGGAGGGTTTTGAAGTTAACGAGGACTGGATGCAAAAATATGTGGATGAGATGAGGAAGTTGAAAGAGGAGTTTGATTCATTCGAGCTGATACAGATCCCTCGAGGAGAAAATGGTCGGGCGGACCTGTTATCAAAAATTGCTCAAAGCTTGGTGGATTGTAAGAGCAGAAGTGTCACCTTATTGCATCTCGAAAAGAGTGTGGTCGAAGCGAAAGTGGCGGAGATTGAGGAGGTGGAGGATTGGAGGGCCCCGATCTTAGAGGAACTGAAATGGGGAACGATAAAGGCGATGAGGAGATTTTTTGAACATGGAGGAATTCTTTACAAACGGTCGTATGCGGGGCCGCACCTGCGTTGTGTTACTAATAAGGAAGGTCGATATGTGCTGAGAGAGATCCACGAAGGATGCTGCAGTGATCATAGTAAGTCAGGGGCCTTGGTTGCAAAGATTTTGAGGGCATGATATTTTTGGCCGACGATGAGGGAAGATGCGAAGGTGATGGTGAAGAAATGCTTACAATGCCAAAAGCACGGCCCCCTTATTCACTAACCGGTAGAAGCAATGACGACGATGGGTGCTCCTATACCATTCGCCCAGTGGGGTATCGACCTGGTGGGGTCGATGCCTCAGGGAACGGGGCAGAGGAAGTTCTTGATAGTGGCGGTCGATTGTTTCACAAAGTGGGTGGAGGTCGAACCCTTGGCAAAGATTACGGAGGAGAAAGTAATTAAATTTCTATACAACAACATTTACTGCCGGTTTGGCGTGCCCAAAGTGTTGATTTTCGAAAATGGTACTCAGTTCAATGGCAAGCGGATTCGAGCATGGTGTGAAGACATGAAAATCGAGCAACACTTTGCCTCCGTTGCTCATCCGCAAGCCAATGTCCAGGTCGAAGTAACCAACCGAATTATACTGAATGGGCTGAAAACAAAGCTGGAAAAAGCCTCGGGAGCATGGGTCGATGAGTTGAGCTTGGTACTTTGGGCGTATCGCACAACCCCGAGGTCGACAACAGGAGAAACCCCTTTCAGTTTAGCTTATGGAATGGAAGCGTTGTTGCCGGTCGAGGTCGAGCACATATAATACTGAGCAGAACGAGGATCTAATGATGGCAACCCTGGATACTATTGATGAGCTGCGTGGAAGAGCAGCAATCAGGGTGGAGGCGTACAAGCACAGGATGCGAGCCGCTCATGACAAAAAGGTGAAAATTCGCAGACTCCAAGTAGGCGACCCGGTTTGGAAACGCGTCGATGTGCTTAAGCATGTGGGAAAGTTGGAGCCGAACTGGGAAGTCCATACCTGGTCGAGCGAGTGCATGCAGGAGGAGCGTACTCGCTGAAGGATGCTGAAGGACGATCGCTTGCCAGGTCATGGAACATAGCCAATTTGAAAAAATATTATGTGTGAAAATTTTTTGCTCTTCTTTTTTAAGAAAGCTGGAAAATTCGAACAAAGATGTAAATTGCAAAGTTTACTCAAAAGTCAATGAAGTTCAGTGATTCTTCTGATTTTACTCCCTTTATTGCACATTTTCTTATGCTTGGAATGTTGGTATAATTTGGATGACAGGATGTATGTGGTGTGGTTTGACTTGGAAGTCACTTGTTTAGAACATCCCTTGGGGTGGGCAGGTTGGTCGAAGACCTCCTGTTTGGAACATTCCTCGCGGGTGGGCAAGTGTGAAGACCAAAACCCACCATGAATAAGGCCCTCGGGCTGGGTGGTCACTTGTTTAGAACATCCCTTGGGGTGGGCAGGTTGGTCGAAGACCTCTTGTTTGGAACATTCCTCGCGGGTGGGCAAGTGTGAAGACCAAAACCCACCATGACTAAGGCCCTCGGGCTGGGTGGTCACTTGTTTAGAACATCCCTTGGGGTGGGCAAGTTGGTCGAAGACCTCCTGTTTGGAACATTCCTCGCAGGTGGGCAAGTGTGAAGACCAAAACCCACCATGACTAAGGCCCTCGGGCTGGGTTGTCACTTGTTAAGAACATCCCTTGGGGTGGGCAGGTTGGTCGAAGACCTCCTGTTTGGAACATTCCTCGCGGGTGGACAAGTGTGAACGCAAATCCCCCGTAACGAAGACCTTATAGCCAGGAGAAGACGCACGAAGACAAGGTCATAAAGACGAGCGTAACTTCAAGCCCAGAGGACGAGCACAAAATCATGGGTGTAGAAGAGAAGTCCAATGGCGCATGTTTAAGGCTACGATGCTGGATGGTCGCATGCTTCAACCACCTCCAAGGGTGGGCATGTGTTCACAAAATTCAAAATCCATCATGTTTAAGGCCACGAGGCTGGATGGTCGCATGCTTCGACCACCTCCAAGGGTGGGCATGTGTTCAAAAATTCGAAATCCATCATGTTTAAGGCCACGAGGCTGGATGGTCGCATGCTTCGACCACCTCCAGGGGTGGGTATGTGTTCAAAAATTCGAAATCCATCATGTTTAAGGCCACGAGGCTGGATGGTCGCATGCTTCGACCACCTCCAAGGGTGGGCATGTGTTCAAAAATTCGAAACCTATCATGTTTAAGGCCACGAGACTGGATGGTCGCATGCTTCGACCACCTCCAGAGGTGGGCATGTGTTCACAAAATTCGAAATCCATCATGTTTAAGGCCACGAGGATGGATGGTCGCATGCTTCGACCACCTCCAGGGGTGGGAATGTGTTCACAAAATTCGAAATCCATCATGTTTAAGGCCACGAGGCTGGATGGTCGCATGCTTCGACCACCTCCAGGGATGGGCATGTGTGTATGTTACGACTAAATTATCCAAGTAATCGTGAGGCAAACACACAAACATCGATCATGTCCAGAAGTCCGCTTTGGTCTTTCCATCAAGGAGTTATGACAAAGGCATCAAGTCAAATTATCAAAAACATTATTGCAGATAAAGACATGTCAAAAACAAAATATTACCATTTCATGAATATTACAAAGTTCCTCGAAGTACATAGTTCAAATTCAAGGACAAAGCGAAAAATACAAAAGAAGCTACTCTAAGAGGGAGGGGCGACGGCCGAGTCAGCATTGCTCGAGCTGGCATTAGGATCGGGCTGAGGCCCTGTACCAGAGGTCGAATCGCAGGCTTCATTGAGTGGACATCGTCGAATAGATTCAGCCGTTGCGATCAACATGGAGGTCGGAGGAGTCACGCCATCGGTCAAAGCGAATGTTTTCTTTAATGCATCCGATTGAGCCAAGGTTCTCTCGAGCTGCCCTGACCACCACTCATGCTCGAGAGGCAAGGAAGGGTCCCCGTGGAAGATAGATGGCACTTTGGGCAAAGCATCCCAGATAGCCACGGGGTCGAGCTGCTCGAAATCGTCCTCGGCGATCTGCTCACCAGCCTTTTAGAGGGCGAATTGAAAGCAGTCCACCCCGAAGTCTTGTACCTCCTTCAGATATTGTGGTGACTGCATGAAGTCAGCCACCACTTGCACGCGATGCTCGCGGAGGAAGAGCTGCCCGGTTGTTGTCGCCCAAAGCATTTGCCTTGCTCGAAGAGAAGTGGCATTTTCGTAGCGTTGTTTCTCTTCGGCATAGGCAGCCCTTTCTTTGGCCATGGTGGCCTCCAGCTCAGCCGAGCTTTCTCTGCTCCCTCTCGAGCTTTTTCCGCTTCGGCTCGAGACTTTTCGCTTCAGCCCTAGCCTTTTCTGCTTCGACTCGAGCAGCCCTCTCCTGCTCGAGCAACGACTCCTTCTCCTTCAACGCGGTTTCCTTTTCCGCCACGGCCACCTCCTTTACCGCGAGGGCGGCTTCTCTCTTTGCGAGAGCTTTATTTTTGTTCGAGAGCTCTCCGTCAAGCGACTTGATCTTGACCTCAAACTCAGACTTTTGCTCGCTTTGCGTCTCGCGGAGCTTGGCGTTATGAGTCAGGAGGGTCGAATTTTTATCCTGCAAGTAACAGATGTTGCTCTCCAGGCTTTTTATCGACTTCCCCGAGCTGTCTCGGGCCTCCTTGGCTAAAGGTAAGAATTGGACCAAGCCCTACAATCGAAAAAAAAAAAACAGTTCAATACATACGTCGAAAAGGAGTGACAGAAAGACATTAGGGCGAGTATGAGGCAAGCAATACCTGAGCAAGCCACTGCACAAGCTGGTCCCCAACTTCGTGCAGCGTGGCGCTGGCCTTTTTGCGATCGTCCTCGAGGAGGGCACCCTCGAGGCGCTCGGCCACCTCATTTACAGAGGCTGATAGTAGTGACGTCGACTTTGGGGCGAGAGGATAAAAAGGAAGATGGCCCGAGCGTCCTCGCTTGACAATGGCCTCACCCTAGTCGGTGCGCGAACGCTTGCCCAAGGCTAACTCGCGTCCCCCGTCATCATGGTTGCCGAATTCGACCAGAGCTTTGGTCGATCCGGCAGAAGTGGTTTTGGAGGATTGTTGGGCGAGGGGCAGTTTTTCTTGGGTTTTGATTTTGGATGAAGTGTGGGGTTCGGAGGATTTATCGGTGATTTTTCCTTGAGGATTATCTTTGGAATTGGAAGCTCGAGGACCTATTTTCTATGAGCGGTCGTCTATTTTTTGATGGCGGTCGGTGGTTTTTTGGCGATCATCGGATTTGTGTTGATGGTCGATGGTTTTCGAGGAGGTCGAGGACTTAGTGGTCGATTGGGAGGTAGATTTGTGCTGATGGTTCTTCTCAGGAGAAGGCAACGAAGATCGCCCTTCCAGGGTCTTGGAGGGCTGTTGTTGCTGTTGCTGCTTTTGTTGCGGCTGTGGCTGTGATTGATTGTGTGGTTGGAGCGGTGATTGCTGAGATTGAGATGGCGGTGGTTGTGGTGACGGCGAGGACTGAGATAGAGGTTGGCGAAGTGGTGATGGCTGCTGTCGCTCGGGTCGAAACCCAGAGAAAGTGGTCGACCCGTCGGCCTTGTCGCTGGTCGACCCAGCAACAGTCCCCGATTTTTTATTCAAGTGGACTTTCCTCAGAAGGATGTTAAAATTAGGAGCCTCTGCAAAAATACAATAAGAAGATCAAGATAAATGTCAATCCTTTACTTCGACAGAAATAAGAACACATATGCAAACACTCGAGCAAACGGGTCGAAAATTACCTAGATCATTTTCAGTACGAACAAGATCGAGAATCTCCTCAGAAGGAGGAGAAAGAGTTTTATGGGTGAGAAGACCGCAATAGTGGCGGAGATTTTCATCCCCGAGAAGCTTGTCAGACTCAACGAACTTGGCATTCCAAGTGTGAATCCGTTGGTCGAAAAGATGGTTCGAAGGAGGGGCCGAGGCTGCCTCTCGCGAGACCTCCTTGACCCAAGGAATGGAAGGCCAGGGGAAAGGGGCGTCAGGTCGAAAATATGAATTTATCACTCCACTTGGGGAGATTGAAAGGGATGTCGTTGATAAAATGGGCGCCATTTCAGCTTTTCAAGTAAAGGCCTCGACCTTGCTTCGAAGGGCATAGCAATAGTGGAAGAAATCCAGATCGAATCGACCCAGACAGACGTGACAGAGAATAATGAAGGTGTTCAAGAAACGTATAGCATTAAGAGTAAGTTGATGTAGGGGAAGCGAGAACCACTCGCAAATGCGAAGCAGCTCGGGACTTAGGGGAAAGCGGAGACCGAGTTTGAACTGAATCTCAAAAAAAGTATAACAATCCTGCGGAGGATGATCATATTTGTGAGAAGAGGAAGACCTAAGGAACGCCCAACCAAGAGGTTGGCCGATTTTTTCAGGATTGAACTAAGGGTGAGAGAGAGAAGTAGAAGATGGACGCTTGGAAAGTTTCTTGGTCGAGGATCGTTTAGGAGGAGAGTTCGAAGGTCCGGGTGTAGAGGAAGAAGGCGGAACTGTTAAAGATGTGGGAACAGTAGGTTGAGTAGAAAGGATCTCGCCCTCCTCTGGCTCGTCTAAGGCGCCGAGAGCAGGTCGACGGCGGCAGAGGGGGATATTATCCATGGTATCCCCAGAGTTGGGAGATGCAACACGAGCTGTGAAAACGCGAGTAGGAACTGTGTCGTCGGGGCGAAGGATAGAGAGAGGGGCAACTTCGAGCGCAGAGGGCAGTATTTCAACCGAATCAGAGGAGGTCTCAGAGTCTGAAAAATAAAAACAAAGAGAACAATATCAAAAAGAACCTGTCGCAAAGAAGAAAAGGGAGAGAAGGAAGACTAGGGTTTCCGGAAGGAACAATCCCAAAAACTAGAAGAGGAATTTGAGAGGCGCGAGGACGGAAATTTCGGAAATTTGTAGAAGGAAAAGCAAAATTCACAACACCCAATAGACAGATAAAAGTATTAAGAGCACAAATTCAACACAAGACACGCCAATTCAAAATGATTCAACAGACAAATCGAGGATACCCGATACCTAAAATCCGAGAATACACAAAATAAAACTACAAAAAATACAAATTCGAGGGCGGAGAGACTTACTCATAACCGTGGATCAACAAGTGATGGATGTTCGAAAGGATGCAGGAGAAATTGCCGAGAAAGTGAGGGTTTTTTGAGAAAATTTTGGGTGCAGAGGAATTTGAAAGTTGCGAAGGTGGAAAAAAGTCTGAAAATCTGCTAAGTGTTGAATTTATACTTTTGAGAGTTTAAGGGGCGAGAAGATGAAGATCGTTAGATTAAAGCAAGATCGTACGGTGGGAAGCATTAATTTGCACGGCACTCAAGGCGGGTGCGTTATACGAAGAGGTGTCATCATTAAAACGCCTGAAACATGCGGCAGACGAGGCGCGTGGCAGAAAAGAAGGCGCGACAGAAAGGACTTGAAACAGGCGACTTTATTTCTAGCAATTAATGAGAAATTATTTGAAAACATGAGCGAGAATTATATCGGCTGGTCGATATCTAACGACGAGCCATCCAGGAGGTCGATAAATACGACTTCACTCCTAGATCGAGTCATTCAGACTCGACCAGAGTGGGGGGGACTAGATGATATAAGATATTATATACACAAGGCTCAACTGGTCTGCCCAGCTGGTCGAGAAGATCAAACCAAGAGGAAGCCTAGCCAAAAGGCGGGAAGATCGATCATTCAGATAATCGACCAGGCAGGTAATCGACAAATCCATCGCTCGACCAGATAAGCGATCGAGCAACCTGTTCGACCTTATCAGGGCGATTGCTTCGAGGACCCAACAGTCGGCCTAGTCACAGGCGCATGTAGGAACCTCTAACCAAATCTCAGGAGAATATTTACCCCATGTGCAGGGAGACACGTGTCGAGAACACATTGGTGGATATCGATAACACCTCTGACAGCTCCCCAACGCCCCCGCGCAACCTCTGACATGCACGCGGTGTGTCAGAGTACGGACGGGCAGCTTGGGCAGCCAGCTCATCTTATCCGGGCAGCTATTAGGGCAGGTATCTCACCCCTATATAAAGGGGGCGAGCCTTTCTCCCTTAACACATTCTATTCATTCTTCACTTCAGTGTACTCATACACATACTGACTTAAGCATCGGAGGCTCTTCACCGGACACAACCCCTGGTGTGAGAGCTACTTGTAGGTTTCCGACGTTCTACCGGCGAGGATAAAGATCGATCTGTTCCAAACTGGACCAGGACGCTCACACTTGCATTAAATGGGTAGCACCGGTATCACATAAAGCAAAGACAGGCACGTTGGAGATAGAAAGCATTCCGGGCATAGTACCTGTGTTGCGAGCGGCCTCATCATGGGTGATGGTATAGACACGTGCCTGACCCCCAGCCCTCTGCTGGAACGGTGGGGGCTGCTGCTGCTGGTGAGGTGGCGGTGGGGGAAGCTGCTGCTGCTGAGGGTAGGGCGGCTGCTGCTGCTGCTGTCTATTCGGCTCACGGCAAACATTGGCATAGTGTCCTGGGCGGTTGCAGTTGAAACATGTGCGCTGGTTAGCTAGGCACTCACCGCTGTGGGATCTACTGCATTTCGGGCAGGCTTGGCCAGCGGAGGATCAGTTGTCGCGCCTATCAAAATTTCCTTTCTTACTCTTCTTCTTGTTCTGGAAGTCGGACTTCCTCTTGCCCGAACTAGAGCCGGGCGGAACAGACGAGATTGGCTGAGCATGCTGGACAACGGTCTGAGGAGGCTGGGAGGCATGATAATAAGAAGGGACTGGAGCTAACGGAATGAGACAGCTCTGTACCTCCTGAGCCCGACTCACAGTATCTGCATAAAACATCGGTCCGTGACTCCCCACCAGTTCACGGATCTTCTGATTGAGCCCCTTGAGAAACTTGCGGGCCTTCTTGGCGTCGGTGTTCACTGCGTCGCCCGCAAAAAGGCACATGCGGGTGAAAGTGCGGATATACTCATCCACCGTGGAGCTGCCCTGCTGCAAGTGGTAGAACTCATGCTCCATCCTATCCCAAAAGCTCTGGGGAAGAAACTTGCTACACACCATCATTTTCATTTGCTCCCAAGAGAGTGCATGAAGTTCCGCCTCTGGCCTTCGAGCCAATGGTCAATCCACCAGTCGGAAACGTCCTCCTTCATCTGATAAGCTGCAAGGGACACCCGATGACGGTCAGGGAGGGAAAGTACAACGAAGATCTTGTTCGGTTCTTTGATCCACTCCAGCACCGCTGTGGGGGTTCTCAGTCCCCGCAAAGGTTGGTGCATTCATCCTCTGAAACTGAACGATAAGCTGAGTAAGGTCCATGGCCGGAGAGGCCTGGTGATGACGAGGCGGAGAAGGTTGCGGGGATGGCTGACGATTACGGTTGTTGCGGGTATTCATACTTTTACATTGAATAAGCCGATCAAGGTTTAGCACAAAAACAAACAAAATAATCAAAACTTACAAAAGTCTAGAGTTCGCCCAAAAACACTAGAGTTCGATAAAATCAAGGTGGATAGATCCTAAGCCCCAAATCACAAGTTTAACACAAGTAGTTTCATTGCTACACGTGTGTTATTTACATATCAAGTATTTTCATTAATACTTAAACAAAACATACCTTAAGCAGCGCGGAGTGACGGAGACGAGTGGTCATATTACAAGGTCTAAACACATACTCACATATAAACCAGTCTACAGAAACGCAAACTGGCTCTGATACCAAACTGTAACACCCCACTTTGATTTTCCAGAAATTTCGGACTTTCCAAAAATCAGTATAAAATTTTTGAGATCATTTTCAAAATTCAATGGGTGTTAAACAACATTTTTCATAACTCAAGTCTTATCTGGGCCCACGGGGATTCATTACCCGGTTTTCGCAAATGGTTTTCATTAACCAAAGCATATCACGAGACATAATTCTTAAACACGAACATTTTAACTAAACCATCATACCCAACATCAAGGGTTCCTCAAGTTTCCCAAAAACAAACAAGTCATAAGTTTTGGAAAAAGATTTAAACAAGTCTCTACATAAAGGTCCATAAAGCCTTATTATTCTACGGAAGCAATAAAATGCATGATAAAATGACCGACCCACTCGCCTCTTCTCGTCACCCAGCTCCTGCTTAACCTGCATCGGTGAAACTTGAGGAAAGGAAAGGGGATTCATTACCCTAATCACATCACATTATAATACCCACGTGTACACATCTTTCATTAGCCAAGGAAAGGGGATTCATTACCCTAACTCATGGGGGTACGTGCCATACGACAAGGCACTGCCTTTCATTAGGTCTTACTTAGACTTACCTCGCAAGGTAACCGTATTACATTGACGGGGACAACCATACCGACGGCCGAATCGGCTCACGCCGATAGGCTACATGGTTTACGTACATACTAAAGTTATACCAAATCAACATTATAATAAAGACATATGGCATAGCAAATTTTAGATTAAAACCCACCTGGTACAGCAAAGGAATAAGGGCACACAATCGGGAGTAGGCAGCGAGCACCTTCTCGTCAAACACCTACAACAATTATTATACTAAGATCAACACCTATTTGACCTTAGAGAACAAACACAAGCATACATTGGTCGAACTTGATTTAACTAAGTAGTTCGTGTAGTTCCGTGGATATTGGAACACTTGGATCCTACACTTAGACTTGACCAAAATGCATATAAACACCACACATAGACTTAGCACGCAAAACAAAGTCAAACAGGTCAAAGGCACACACAAGGGTT
>CACSLK010032422.1:1956-18975 GCA_902706635.1 Striga hermonthica | reverse complement strand
CGGAGCAGCTCGGGACATTCAGGACATTTGTATATATGTTTTTGGACTGTATAACTGTTACTTATGCTTCCGCTTACTTTTGACGATCTTTTGACGATGCTTTGATGATTTTGACGGTTTTATCATATTTTGATAAACTTTTCAGAAAATAAAGTTTTTAAATAACCGGACGTTTTAATAAGTTAAAACCACGGTTTTCTAAAGTTAAGTAACAATTTTCACGGTAGCACCCCAAATCAGTTTCGCAAAGTAAAAATGTTTTAGTTTTCAAAGACTTTGCGAATAAATGCGCTACTCTGATTTACTAGTAAGGTGGGGTGTTACAAAAATAAATATTTCGGAACTAAACATGATATTACATTAATAAACATGACGGGATATTACAATCTGCCCCCCTTAAAATATTTTCGTCCTCGGAAATATAAAATGGGACATATATACATGAAACATAAAAGAACATATACATCAGAACTGAAAATCAGGAAAACGAGCGCGAATATCAGCCTCCTGCTCCCAAGTGGCTCCGTGGCGATCCCACTGAATACGAACGAGGGGAACATCACGCTTCCGGAGCCGTCGAACCTGTCGGTCCAACACTGCTACCGGTCGCGCCTCGTAAGATAAGTCTGGATGAATCTGAATATCAGTATGAGGAATAACATGATCGGGGTCGCACACGTACTTGCGTAACATAAATACATGAAAAACATTATGAACACCGGATAACTCGGGAGGTAAGGCTAATCGATACGCAACGTCGCCCACTCGCTCGAGTACTTTGAACGGGCCAATGAACCGAGGGTGCAACTTCCCTCTCTTTCCGAATCGAATAACTCCACGAAATGGACTAACTCTGAGAAAAGCTCGCTCGCCAACCTCGAACTGAATGTCTCGTCGATGATGATCGGCGGTTGATTTCATTCGACTCTGAGCTGTCTTAAGTCTCTGTTGGATCAACTCGACTTGCTCTGCTGTCTCCTCGATCAATTTCGGACCGAGTACTCGACGTTCACCGACGTCGTCCCAATAAAGAGGGGAACGACACTTACAACCGTAAAGTGCCTCGTAAGGAGCCATCTTAATAGAAGAATGGTAACTGTTGTTGTACGCGAACTCAACGTACGGCAATAACGACTCCCACTTAGCACCCCTTTCAACAACCAAAGCCCATAAAATATCCTTCAACATCTGAATGGTCCTCTCTGTCTGACCGTCAGTCTCTAGATGGTAGGCTGAACTGAATGCTAACTTCGTGCCCATCGCCTTGTGCAAACTCTGCCAGAATCTGCTAGTGAATCTGGGATCTCTGTCTCACACGATAGTAGCAGGCACTCCGTGGAGTCGAACGATCCCACGGGTATAAATCTCAGCCAACTTGTCCAAAGACATGTTCATCGATACTGGCAAGAAATGAGCAACCTTAGTCAATCTGTCGACCACGACCCAAATAGCGTCGTGATGTTCAGACGACCTCGGTAACCCCGTGACAAAATCCATCGCAACCTCCTCCCACTTCCACTTCGGAATCGGCAGTGGTCGTAGAAGGCCTATGGGACTCTGATGCTCGGCTTTGACTTGTTGACAGGTTAAACATTTCCTTACAAAATTGGCTACGTCTTTCTTCAGCCCTCGCCACCAGAACGACCTTTTCAGGTCATGATACATTTTAGTGCTTCCTGGATGGGCTAGATATGGTGCGGTATGAGCCTCAGTCAAAATCTCCTTTCTCAATGCTTCGACTTTTGGCACCACAATCTTGCTACGAAACTCCAAGGCCCCATCAGTGCCTCGGTGAAAACCCTCGATGCCTCCAGCGCGAACTTTGGCATCAATCGCATGAATAAACTCATCTGAAGCCTATTCTCGTCGGATTCTCTCTCTCAGCGTCGGCTGAACTTGCATGGAACTGACACTCCCCGTAATGGCTGTAGAAAGTGCATCAACCGTCTGAATCTGCATTCGGGCGAACTCCTGAATCAACTGACTCTGCTGAGTAACAACGTACGTCAAGTCACCCTTCACCTTGCGGCTTAGGGCATCAGCAACAACATTCGCCTTTCCCGGATGGTACTGAATCGTGCAATCATAATCCTTGACGAGATGTAACCAACGGCGCTGTCTCATGTTGAGCTCCTTCTGAGTGAAAATATACTGCAAGCTCTTATGATCGGTGAAAATCTCGCATCGACCGCCGTATAGATAATGTCGCCAAATCTTGAGAGCATGAAAAACTACGGCAAGCTCCAAGTCGTGCGTCGAATAATTCTGTTCATGTGGCTTTAACTGGCGTGAAGCATAAGCAACGACCTGGCCATCTTGCATGAGTACGCATCCCAAACCCTGTCTTGAAGCATCACTGAAAATGGTGAAACTCTGAGAAGGATCGGGAATAGTCAACACCGGTGCTGAAGTTAGCCTCTTCTTGAGCTCCTGAAAGCGCGACTCACATCGATCAGTCCACTCGAACTTCACAGACTTCCTATTCAGTTGGGATAAAGAAAGAGCAATCTTGGAAAATCCCTCAATGAATCTGCGGTAATAACTAGCCAAACCGAGAAAACTGCGAACCTCGGACGGACTCTTCGGTGTCGACCAGTTCTGAACGGCTGCAACCTTAGAGGGATCAACCTCAATACCTGCCTGAGTAATCACATGACCAAGAAAGGCTACTCGCTGGAGCCAGAATTCGTACTTGGAGAATTTTGCATATAATTTTTCTCGTCTAAGGGTTTCAAGAACAACCCTCAGATGCTCCTCATGTTCCTTCTGGCTCTTAGAGTAGATAAGAATATCATCAATGAAAACAATGACAAACTAATCGAGATAGGAATGGAAAATACGGTTCATCAGGTCCATGAATACAGCTGGAGCATTGCTGAGTCCGAACGGCATGACGACGAACTCATAATGGCCGTAACAAGTATGGGAAGCGGTCTTGGGAATGTCTGACTCCTTGATTTTCAGCTGATGATAGCCTGATCGCAAATCAATCTTGGAGAAAACACAAGCTCCCCTCAGCTGATCAAATAAATCGTCGATCCTGGGAAGCGGATATTTGTTCTTGATCGTCAACCGGTTAAGATCCCGGTAGTCGATACACATGTGCATGGATCCGTCCTTCTTCTTGACAAAGAGAACGGGTGCTCCCCATGGTGACACGCTCGGCCGAATGAAACCGAGTCGTAATAACTCCTGGATTTGCGCCTTTAGCTCTTGCAATTCTTTCGGCGCCATACGATAGGGTGCTTTGGAAATTGGGCCGGGTCCTGGAATAAGGTCAATGGAGAACTCTACCTGCCGGTTAGGTGGCCCTCCTGGAAGCTCATCCAGAAACACGTCCACAAACTCACGAACAATAGGAACGTCGTGAGGTGTTCGTGCTTTCGGAGAATCATCAACAAGACTGACGAGATAACCCTGACAGTTGCCTCGTCGCAACATCTTCCTGGCTTTTGCCATAGAAATAACATGTGGCAATGAACGAGTCTTAGTACTGAAGAAAGTAATCTGATCATCTCCTGGAAGATAAAGAATAATCTCTCGGTCATGAAATCAGATATCTGCATGAAAACGTGTTAGCCAATCCATGCCGAGTATGAGGTCAAAGTCCCTCATCTCGAGAACATAAGCATCGGTAGACAATATACGACCACCGATAGAAAGACTGAGATCTGTGGCTTTGGAAAAAGTCACTATCTTCGTCCCGAGGCTAGACTCACCTCGAGAGGATCGACAACGGTAATGGCATGAACTCCGATGGCATCGAGACATCGTCGTGATATAAATGAATGTGTCGCTCCAGTATCAAACAAGGCGAAGACAGGAATATCATTAAGCATAAGCATCCCAGACATAGTACCTGGGTGTTGTTCCACCTCAGCCTGATCGATCGCGTAAACCCTAGCCTGCTGTCTGCCCCTCTGCTGCTGCTGGGGTGGCCTCTGAGCCTGCTGTCGGGGCTGCTGCTGCTGCTGTGGCTGCTGAGGCTACTGTGGCTGCGGCTGGAGTTTTTTCGAACAACGGCTAGCAAAATGTCCAGGCTCGTGACAGTAATAACAAATATCCTGGCCCATGTGACACTCTCCGCGATGAAGTCGACCACATGTAGGGCACTGTGGAATCTGCTGTAGTCTCCGTCGGGTCCTCCTGTCCATCGGGGCACCTTTCCCCTTCCTCTTGTTGTTCTTCGGTTGCTGGGCAGTAGCTGGTGGAGCTGTGGATGACTGGGCAGGGACAACTGGCTGCAATCGGTCCTGGTTCGCCTCCCTTCGAATGTTGGCATCCACCTCCTGGGCAATGGCAACGGTACGAGCGTACGTCTGGGTCCCGTGACCTACAATATTGTGACGGACTGCTGGGTAAAGCCCGTCAGTGAATCGCTGTGCTCGCTGTGCCTCAGTACGCAGCAGATCTGGAACCAAGGCTCCGAGTCTGGTAAACTCTCTCTTGTACTCATCAACAGAACGAGTACCCTGTTTCAGCGACTAGAACTGCCGCTCCATCTCAGCTCGGTAGTACGTGGGATAGTACTTCTCCCGAATCATCTCCTTGAATCACTCCCAGGTACAACCTTCTTTCTCGCCGGGACGCATACTCCAGTAGGCATTCCACCAGAGTTGGGCATCACCGGTCAACTAAAGCTGTGCGCAAATAACGCGATATCGATCTGGACAATCCATGACCTCAAAAATCAATTCGAGGCCCTAAATCCACTCGTCTACAATACGCGGATCTCCCTGGCCGGAGAACTTTTCAGGCCCTAAATCCACTCGACCACTGTGGCCTGGGGGACCGCTGGCTGATCGGGTTCCCTACGGGGCGGCATCTGAATATTGAAAAGATTCAACATGATTAAAATACAAAGAGAATACCTTAACTGATCATGAAGCGCATAAATTTCTTGACGAGTTGCTAAACATGACAGGAAAATACTGACATGAATCCTGACTACTGATCCTGAACATGATTCGAGCATCTTAACTATATTATAACTGAAAAATTTTCTGAGCATAGAAATAGTAATTTGTTTACAGTTTAAAACATGAATCAACACTTACCTATAGTCAGCGAGGCGTGAGAGTGACGTGTTCAGGTTTTCAAAAGTTTCTGACTCGTGAAAATTTTCAGAGACGCAGAAACGTGCTCTGATACCAACTGTAACACCCTGCCTTGACATGAAAATCAGAGTGTATTTTTCACAAATATTTTAAAAATAAAAACACTGGGATTGCGAAAATACTGATTCGGAGTGCTACCATAATGCATGACTTACTTTCAAATCAGACTGTTTTTAAAAAAACGGACTCACAGTCTGCTGACTGTCAAAACGGGCTAAGTTTGACAAACAGTGAAAAGTCAGCGGAAACTGTAGCGGCAAAATATAATAGCAGTACTGCGATCATGAAAATAAATCTACGGGCGATAGCAACAGCACTGCTATGCTAAATTCGAACTATACAAAATGTAATTTAAACTTTATAAGCATAGCGCCCGTATAATTTAAACTTTATAAGCATAATCCTGAACTGCTCGTCATCTCACACCTCCGGTCCGACTGCATGACCTGAAAAAAAAAACATGATAAAAGTGGGTCGTGAGCACTAAAGTCCACTGTGCTCCGTAGGAACTCATACTAAAGTAAACAGTGAAAATAATTACAATAACATGATCATGGCATATATAACTGAACTGAACTGAAACCGGTACTGAATAATCATGATCTGGTACTGATGGTGAGATAATATCATCACCTGCCTGATACCTGAACATCTGCCAGCAAAATACTGATGCCGGACACCATGTGCACACTCTAGTGGGCAGATTAAGGCCACTAGAACCCAGAATGGACCGGCGACCATTCCGAGCGGATACTGATAATATATACCTCAAACATGGTAGAATAATTATAATCAATGTAATACCCAGTCTGAGTCCCCACCTGAACTGTCTGACTGAAAAGGTAGTGCTGATAATCGTATCCTGATCAAACTGAAAAATAATATAAACAATTACTAAATACTATGCCCAGACTGATAACATAACTTTTAATGTGTTAAGATGCTCTACTGGACTTAAACAAGATATTCGAAGTTAACCGGTATAACCAGAACTGGCTAAAATCAAAGCTGAACTGACATGAATTTACTGAACTGGACCGGACCCGGAATTTAACTGAAAATGAAACTTAAAACATGAAACGGGATTTAAATAATGAAATATGGTTCAAACTGGTCTAAACTGGTCTGAACCGGACTGGCCGGACCGCCGGCCTGCTGTGGCCGGTCGGTCGGCGGTTGACTCGGCCCACGACCTTGCTACGGTTGCGGGCGCAGTTGCTGGCGAAACTGAGTGTGGGCGTGGCGGCTGTAGGCCTTGCAGAGGCCTTGGGCCACGGTGTTGGGGTGACTAGCCATGCATGACATGAATTAGGCCTGCCTGCGCGCTACTGGACGCGCATGAAGGAACCCCGACACTGCCAGACGCTATGTGCGTTGGCACCAAGCGCCGCTGAACGCTGCAAGGCGCTGCCGTGCACCGTGGCAGGTACTTGAACACATGAACACGCACATAGGCGCTGGCTGAACCTGATGAGGTACCGTGTGGACGCTGCCGTGCGATTCCCGCGGTATTGGACACTCGGGCAGGCCGTTGGGCACTGGCGAGGTCACTGACGCGCGATACTGCGCGCTGGCGTGCATTACTGCACGCTGGCGTGCACAACTGAATGTTGGCGTGCACAGACGCACTGCCAACGACTACTTGCTGCGGGTACTGACCACACGCGGCACCTTTACCGCGCATTACCCGCAGCACACGCACCTCTGCCGATACGCTGCGGCCGCGACGTGCGGACATCGCATGTACCACCGAGCCTCGTCGGTCGTCCGACGACTTTCTCCGGCAACTTCAACATGATTTAACATTATATAACATGACATGATTATACTTTCTGATTTTTCTCAAAATTTATGAACTTTGTTCGATGTACTCGAAGTGTCGAGGCGTGCGCACCGTGCGCGTGTGTTCGGCGGTAAGCCAATCCCTCGACTAAACATGCAATTCTCTTGAATTATCTTTAGGGGCTGACCATGATATATTATTTAAAGACAGTTGGAACATAAATTGCTCGAACAAACATGATCGCAATGCAAGATAACATGATGGGATGCTAGACGGCCCGTGGGCGTGCGCTACATGCGCAGCTCACGTTCCTTGGCCAATTCATGCACAAAACTTTAACTTGTCTTGACTAACATGAAATAACTGAGTATAAAATGGTCTAAACTGTTCAAATAAACATAGTTTACTCGGTGTTATTTGAATAAAATCGAACATCACTCGGTCATGACATATAAGCACAAAACCGAACATGATTCTAGCTTTTCATGACTTAAGTGACATAAACTGAACATGATGCTTCTAAACTGATCATATTAACATGAACAAATGAGGATGATGATTATACCTCCTCAAATGTTCGGTTGAAATCACAAGATGGTGCGTGATTCCCTCTCTTCTGTACGTGTGTGTGTGTATAGTTCGCCGAGTGCGTGTGTTTAGGCTAATCTTATTTAGTGTTTGCTGAACATTTAGCTTATGAAATAAGCTATATTCTCACCCCACATCTCACTTTATAATCGGAGGAAAAATGGTAAATTTGGGGTGAAATTCATTGGCCAATGGCCGTGCGCCATTTGCCGCGCGCCTAAGGCACAAGGTGTAATATCCCACTCAGTTATTAATAAAAGTAATTATTTTAGTTCTGAGATTTGAAATATTTACTTTTATTAATAATGCTCGTTTCTAGTAGCGAGTCCAGTTATTAAGTTATAAGTTATAAGTTTGAATTTAAGTTGAAAGTATTCTCGGTTAAATTTTATTTAGTAATCGAGCCATTTCATTAATTAATTCTGATCCGTTTAATTTTTAGAAATAGATTTTATTAGTAGTAATTAATTATTTCGAGTTGTTTAATAAGTTTATGATTAATTTGACATGAGTGTTTAATTTAATCATTTGAGTATATTAATTTATTTAGACAGTTTAGTCTATTTAAATTATTAAGAGAGAAATATGAAGGTTTTAAAATTTTCAAGTTTTTCCGGTTTTCGATTGTAGTCGGAAATTTAAGTTCGATTTCACTTCCAGAAAATAAATTAAATTATTTCCTCTCTATATTTTTAGTAGACTACAAGATAAGAAAAAAAATTTTTAGCATTAAAAGAAAAAAAATACCAAAAGCAAAAGAAGGAAATCTGAAATTATTAGAATTTTTGATTTTATGGTAACTGTACGTTTTAAGTCCGAATTCGGTTCCGTAAATTCTAGATTTTTCCATATTTCACGAATTTTTTTAATGTCAATCAGATTGGGATCACATTATGGGGCCTTTTTAAGCATTGACTATAGATTGGTTAAGTTTATAAGTTAAGATTACCATTTAATATCTTTATTTATTTTTACAAGTTTTGTTTGTTTATTTTGTTTATTTCTTCACTCAATCATCTTGTCCCCTCTTTTGTGGCTATAAATAGAGGCCTTAAATTAGATTATTTTCATCAAAGAAAAGTTTCAAAAGTCATATAACTCATTAGAGATAAATAAGTTGTGGGAATTTTGGAGAGGTGAAGAATTAATTTTCAAGTTCAAATTTTAGTTTCAAGCAAGAAGAAGAAGGTAATAAGTCCTTCTTTTAGAATGCTTTATAGATAATTTAAAGTGCCTTCATATGTGTTAAAATATGCTAAAGTTTTAGCTTTTAAGTATTTATAATCATGCCATGAAGTAAAAAGTTATGTTAGATCGTATGCATGATTGTTATGTGTTGTTTGATTTCGAATTAAGCATGCTATGTATAACTTGGTATATTAAAATTATTATGGCTATTTCTTGTGTAAATAATGAGTACATAGGAGCAAGAATCATGTCTTTTGGTTAATTATAGCTCGAGTTATAAATTTTTGAAGTTTATCGTGCAAGCTGAATTTTATGTGCATGTTCCAGCAGTGACTTTGAAAGGGCATAAGTTGAGATATATGCATGATAAAATTGTGAAATTTTTATGACATTTTTATATATTTTGAGAGCATGCATGTCAAATTTTAGAATTTTGTGATGAGAAATCAGTCATATATAACATCAAGACCACATGTATGTCGAGTTGAAGCTCTATAAGTTTATTTAGTATTTTTCTGGGAAGAGTTAGCCACTTAGAACTGATTATTTTAAATCCAGAGAAGTTAGCCAAGTCAAGCACTTATTGAGAATATTAAGAGCATAGTAATTAGTATTTATTTGCTTATATTTTTTTGTAGCTTGAGGAGTCAGCTACCAGAACAACACTTAAGATTTTCAAACAATTTTCGAGAAGAAAGGTGGGGACCCAGACTGGGTATTACATTGAGTATAATAGCTATTATCATGTTCGAGGTATGTATAAAGTTAAGTATTAAGCTCGCTCAGTCAAGACTGGGTTCTGTGGGAGGCGACCCCTAGAATGTGATCACGTGAGAACCGGCCCAAGTTACCGGTAGTTGCAAAGTTCAAGTTAAAGTATCAGTTAGATACCGAAAGATTAAGCTTAAATACATACTAAAGATCATGATATTGATATTATTATTGCTGTTTACTTTAGTATGGGTTTTTACGGAGTACAGTTGATTAGTACTCACGCCCCACTATTATCATTTTTTTTCAGGAATTAAAGACGGTGCGCAGGTGTGAGGAGCTGTGGTGGTCGTGGATGTGAATAAGTTTCTATTGAGAATTTTCAATAAGATTTCGGTTTGTAAACCACGCTTGTAAGATTTCCGCTATGTTCCTTTAAGATTTGAACAAGTGTGATTTTAAGTGTGATTTTAAAGGTTGATTTATCAAGTTGATTGTATGAATTGTTAAGTTTTTTTTTTTTATATTTGTTCAATGTTTAAAATCTGTTTTATTTATGTCTAACTTAGTTGTTAGATAAAGTTTAAGTAAACAAATTTTTAAAGTAGATAAGTTAGTAGCATCCCGAGTTAAGAAGGTTTCGAAAAATTTATAAGTATTTTCGAAATAAGTTGCGAAAAATTTACTCTGATAAGTGGGGTGTTACAGTTGGTATCAGAGCTAAAAATTAAGAGCTCTGTATACTAAAAGTTTAAGAAAGAAAGTTTCAAGGAAAACCGATCACACCACACTCACACCTCGCCGACTACCAGGTAAGTGTTGTTAAAAGTTTTTATGAAATTTAAATATATGCAAATTACTAAGTCTATGCTCGACAAGATATCCGAATTTTATGAATCACATTATATGCTCAATATCTATAGAATTACGAATACATTTTCTGAGTGTATTAAAAGTTTATCTTTTACGATAAATTTTAGATGGCACCCCAAGCTCGAAGAGAAATGACGACATCAGAAGTCGTTACTCAATTTCGTGGGTATAACCCTGAGAAATTCTCAGGACAAGGAGATCCTTGTCTAGTGGAGGAGTGGATTCAGGGTCTCGAAACCATTTTTGAGATCACTGAATGCACAGAAAGGCAGCGTATTATTTGTGCTCAACTGCAAATGACCGGAGATGCTCGGCTATGGTGGAACTCCTACTGGGGCATGCGTCCTGGGGAGAAACAAAATCTCACTTGGATGCAATTCAAGGAGATGATGGAAGAGAAATACTATCCAGCTCACTATCGGGCTGAGATGGAACGTTAATTCTTGGCATTATCCCAAGGAAATCGTACAGTTGATGAGTATGAGAGAGAGTTTACTAGATTGGGATCTTTTGTCAAATATCTGGTGGACACAGAGGCTAAAAAGGCAAGACGATTCCAAGATGGGTTACAACGAGAAATCCGTCATCATGTAGCTGGACACTGTATTCAGACTTATGCTGATATAGTGGCCAAGGCTCAAGAAGTAGACGCAAGTTTCCGGAGGGGCGATGGCCAAATTCAGGTGCAGCCAATTGCTCAAATTCCAGCTCAACCACCAGTGCAGCCCACACCTGTCCAACAGGCTAAAGATAAGAACAAGAGGAAGTGGAAAGGTCCCCAGAATAATAACAAGCAGAAGCAGCAAGCTAATCGACCACAATTTCCAGCTTATGGCAAATGTGGGCGTAGTCATCCAGGAGAATGTTTAGCAGGGCAGAATATTTGCTTTTTCTGTCGGAAGCCTGGTCATAATCTCAAGGAATGTCCAGATAGGCAGCAGCAGAGGAATCAGGGGCAGCCTCAGCAGCAGAGGACAGGACCTCAAGCTCAAGTGTATGCTGTGGAGCAAGTTCAGGCAGAACAGAACCCAGGTACTATGTCTGGGATGATTATTCTGAACGATATTCCTATTTTTGCATTGTTTGATACGGGAGCGACGCATTCGTTCGTGTCAAAACAATGTATAGAAATCATAGAGCTAAATTCATTAACATTGTTGACCCTCTTGAGGTAAGCTTAGCCTCAGGACGGAAAATAGTGACGAGTTCTAAGGCAGATAACCTTAGACTCAATATTGGAGGACGAATCTTGGAGGTCGGCGCGTACGTCATCGAGATGAGGGATTTTGACCTCATACTCGGTATGGATTGGCTAACACGTTACCGTGCTGATATTCGTTGTCATGAACGAGAGGTAATTCTTTATCTTTCGGAGGAGGATCAAATTTCTTTCTACGGCTCGAAGACGCGAACGTTGCCTCGGGTGATTTCTATGGCGAAGACAAGGAAGATTATAAGACAGAAGGATTGTCAATGATATTTTGTGAGCATTGTTGACGAAAATTCGAGAGCACAAACACCTCATGATTTTCCAATTGTTCGTGAGTTTGTGGATGTGTTCCCGGACCAATTACCAGAAAGACCACCCAACAGGCAAGTGGAGTTCAAAATCGATCTTGTTCCTGGAGCAGCGCCTGTGTCGAAGGCACCATATCGGATGGCACCAAAAGAATTGCAAGAGTTAAAAACTCAAATTCATGAGTTGTTGAAACTTGGTTTCATTAGACCAAGTGTTTCGCCTTGGGGAGCACCTGTATTGTTTGTCAAGAAGAAGGATGGTTCCATGAGGATGTGTATCGATTATCGAGATTTAAATCGGTTAACGATAAAGAATAAATATCCGCTCCCAAAGATAGATGATTTGTTTGATCAGTTGAGAGGAGCTTGCGTATTTTCAAAGATAGATTTACGCTCAGGCTATCATCAACTGAAGATTAAGGAATCTGACATAGCTAAAACTGTGTTTCGGACAAGATACGGTGACTACGAGTTTGTGGTGATGCCGTTTGGGGTAAGTAATGCACCAGCGGTATTCATGGATTTGATGAACCGTGTTTTCCACAAGTATTTAGATCAATTTGTCATCGTCTTTATTGATGATATTTTGGTCTATTCCAAGAGTCAAGAAGAGCATGAGCAACATCTGAGGGTAGTTCTCGGTACCCTTAGAAAGGAGAAGTTGTATGCCAAATTCTCTAAGTGTGAGTTTTGGCTGAAGAAAGTGGCATTCTTAGGCCATATTATCACTGAGAGAGGTGTAGAAGTGGATCCAGCAAAGATTGCTGCAATTCAGAATTGGTCAGTACCAAAGAATCCATCAAAAGTTCAAAGTTTTCTCGGATTAGCAGGTTATTATCGTAGATTTATCGAAGGGTTTTCAAATATTGCTCTTCCTTTGACAAATTTAACGAGAAAATCTGTGAAGTTCGAGTGGTCTGATCGTTGTGAGAAGAGTTTTCAAGAGCTTAAGAAGAAGCTTACATCAACTCCAGTGCTGATTATCCCTGATCCTACTAGAAGTTTCACTATTTATAGTGATGCTTCGAAAAGGGGTCTTGGATGTGTACTCATGCAAGATGGTCAAGTTGTTGCATATGCGTCGCGACAATTAAAACCGCATGAGCAAAATTATCCAACTCATGATTTAGAGTTGGCAGCAGTAGTGCACGCACTCAAGATTTGGAGGCATTATCTCTATGGTGGCCAGTGTGAAATATTCACTGATCACAAGAGTTTGCAATATATATTCAATCAGAAGGAGCTCAATATGCGCCAAAGAAGATGGTTGGAGCTTGTGAAGGATTATGATTGCACTATCCAATATCATCCGGGGAAGGCGAACGTGGTAGCAGATGCCCTAAGCCGTAAGGTGAAGGGTGGATTGACATGTTGTATCACTCAACAGAATCAACTTATTAAAGAGTTTGCTCGGATGCAGATTGAAGTTGTCAAGACACTTTCTAAGGAGGTTACTGGAAGGGTTAACTCAATGAGAGTTCAGCCCATGCTGAGAGAAAGAATTCGGAAGGAGCAATCTTTCGATCAATTTGTTCGGAAGATGGAAGAAAAAGTTCAAGCTGGAGGAGTAGAAGGCTTATACAGAGGTTCCGATGGATCATTGGAGTTCAGAGGAAGGATTGTTGTGCCAAAAGTCGAGGCCTTGCGGAAAGAGATCTTGACTGAAGCACATAGTGCACCATATTTAGCTCACCTTGGAAGCACCAAAATGTATCATGACTTGAAAAAGTCGTTTTGGTGGAAAGGGATGAAGAGAGATGCAGCAGATTTTGTGAAGAAATGTTTGGTCTGTCAGCAAGTTAAGGCCGAGCACCAGAGTCCATTAGGCCTGTTGCAACCAATAGAGATTCCTAAATGGAAGTGGGAAGAAGTTACCATGGATTTTGTTACAGGGCTACCTAAGTCATCAGAACAACATGACGCGATTTGGGTAGTAGTAGACAGGTTGACGAAAGTCGCTCGTTTTATGCCTGTATCAATGACTATGTCGATGGACAAGCTAGCAGAAATTTATACTCGTGGAATTATTCGACTCCATGGAGTGCCTGTCACAATCATATCTGATCGAGATCCTAGATTCACTAGTAATTTTTGGGGAAGTTTGCATGAAGCAATGGGTACGCAGTTGAGTTTCAGTTCGGCTTATCATCCAGAGACAGATGGCCAGTCAGAAAGGATGATCCAGACGCTTGAAGATATGCTCAGAGCTTGTATTCTGGATAGAGGTTTCAAATGGGAGAAGTGGTTGCCGTTAGTGGAATTTGCCTACAACAACAGCTATCATTCATCAATTCGAATGGCTCCCTATGAAGCACTTTATGGCCGCAAGTGTCGTTCACCTCTTTATTGGGACGATGTTGGAGAGAAGCAAGTACTTGGCCCGAAGATGATTGAAGAAACTGTTGAGCAAGTAGCCTGGATTCGAGAAAGGCTCAAGAGTGCTCAAAGTCGACAGAAGTCTTCAGCAGATAAGCATAGGCGAGAAATGCAATTTGAGGTGGGAGACAAAGTCTTCTTGAAAGTTCGACCTATGAGAGGGGTTATTCGTTTTGGGAAGAAAGGTAAGTTGCATCCTCGCTATATAGGTCTGTTCGAAGTTCTTGAATGGGTTGGAGAAGTATCTTATCGATTAGCTTTACCTCCTGAGTTGGCAAGTGTGCATAATGTTTTTCATGTATCGATGTTGCGTCC
Organism: Striga hermonthica; assembly: GCA_902706635.1. NCBI lineage: Eukaryota > Viridiplantae > Streptophyta > Magnoliopsida > Lamiales > Orobanchaceae > Striga > Striga hermonthica. Next base: position 4,506 of record CACSLK010032422.1, on the reverse strand, counting down.
ATATGTGTGCGATCCAGGTCATGTGTTGCAGCACAATGAGGTACAAATTCAACCAGATTTGACTTATGAGGAGAAGCCGGTAGTAGTTTTGGACCGAAAGGTTCATAGACTCCGGAAGCGAGATGTTCCACTTGTTCGTATCAAGTGGAATCGACATGGAGAATCAGATGCCACTTGGCAACGAGAAGCAGATATTAGAGCTCGATTTCCAGATTTCGAGTTTTGATATTTCTTGTAAGTATGTTTTTCAGTTTCTTTATTTCAGTTTTAGTATTTCCGAGGGCGGAAATAGATTTAAGGGGGATAGATTGTAATATCCCACTCAGTTATTAATAAAAGTAATTATTTAAGTTCTGAGATTTGAAATATTTACTTTTATTAATAATGCTCGTTTCTAGTAGCAAGTCCAGTTATTAAGTTATAAGTTATAAGTTTGAATTTAAGTTGAAAGTATTCTCGGTTAAATTTATTTAGTAATCGAGCCATTTCATTAATTAATTCTGATCCGTTTATTTTTAGAAATAGATTTTATTAGTAGGGATTAATTATTTCGAGTTGTTTAATAAGTTTATGATTAATTTGACATGAGTGTTTAATTTAATTATTTGAGTATATTAATTTATTTAGACAGTTTAGTCTATTTAAATTATTAAGAAAGAAATATGAAGGTTTTAAAATTTTCGAGTTTTTCCGGTTTTCGATTGTAGTCGGAAATTTAAGTTCGATTTCACTTCCAGAAAATAAATTAAATTATTTCCTCTCTATATTTTTAGTAGACTATAATATAAGAAAAGTTTTTTTAGCATTAAAAGAAAAAAATACCAAAAGCAAAAGAAGGAAATCTGAAATTATTAGAATTTTTGATTTTACGGTAACTGTACGTTTTAAGTCCGAATCCGGTTCCGTAAATTCTAGATTTTTCCATATTTCACGAATTTTTTTTTAATGTCAATCAGATTGGGATCACATTATGGGGCCTTTTTAAGCATTGACTATAGATTGGTTAAGTTTATAAGTTAAGATTACTATTTAATATATTTATTTATTTTTACAAGTTTTGTTTGTTTATTTTGTTTATTTCTTCACTCAATCATCTTGTCCCCTCTTTTGTGGCTATAAATAGAGGCCTTAAATCAGATTATTTTCATCAAAGAAAAGTTTCAAAAGTCATATAACTCATTAGAGATAAATAAGTTGTGGGAATTTTGGAGAGGTGAAGAATTAATTTTCAAGTTCAAATTTTAGTTTCAAGCAAGAATAAGAAGGTAATAAGTCCTTCTTTTAGAATTCTTTATAGATAATTTAAAGTGCCTTCATTTGTGTTAAAATATGCTAAAGTTCTAGCTTTTAAGTATTTATAATCATGCCATGAAGTAAGAAGTTATGTTAGATCGTATGCATGATTGTTATGTGTTGTTTGATTTCGAATTAAGCATGCTATGTATAACCTGGTATATTAAAATTATTATGGCTATTTCTTGTGTAAATAATGAGTACATAGGAGCAAGAATCATGTGTTTTGGTTAAGTATAGCTCGAGTTATAAATTTTTAAAGTTTATCGTGCAAGCTGAATTTTATGTGCATGTTCCAGCAGTGACTTTGAAAGGGCATAAGTTGAGATATATGCATGATAAAATTATGAAATTTTAATGACATGTTTATATATGTTGAGAGCATGCATGTCAAATTTTAGAATTTTGTGATGAGAAATCAGTCATATATAACATCAAGACCAAATGTATGTCGAGTTGAAGCTCTATAAGTTTATTTAGTATTTTTCTGGGAAGAGTTAGCCACTTAGAACTGATTATTTTAAATCCAGAGAAGTTAGCCAAGTCAAGCACTTATTGAGAATATTAAGAGCATAGTAATTAGTATTTATTTGCTTATATTTTTATGTAGCTTGAGGAGTCAGCTACCAGAACAACACTTAAGATTTTCAAACAATTTTCAAGAAGAAAGGTGGGGACCCAGACTGGGTATTACATTGCGTATAATAGCTATTATCATGTTCGAGGTATGTATAAAGTTAAGTAAAGTATTAAGCTCGCTCAGTCAAGACTGGGTTCTGTGGGAGGCGACCCCCAGAATGTGATGACGTGAGAACCGGCCCAAGTTACCGGTAGTTGCAAAGTTCAAGTTAAAGTATCGGTTAGATACCGAAAAATTAAGCTTAAATACATACCAAAGATCATGATATTGATATTATTATTGTTGTTTACTTTAGTATGGGTTTTTACGGAGTACAGTTGATTAGTACTCACGCCCCACTATTATCATTTTTTTTCAGGAATTAAAGACGGTGCGCAGGTGTGAGGATGTAATACCCCGTTTTATCGTGGAGTAATTGAGAATAAATATTGAGTATTGTTATTATTATTTTCCTTATTTATTATTATTATTATTATTATTATTAAATGTCAAATTGCTATTATTTGTTGGTCTTAGTAATATTACTATTTCTAATATTAATTGTCTAAATATTATTAATTATCAAATTGTAATTATTTGTCTAAATGCATATTTTTATTACTATTATTATTATTATT
>CACSLK010032381.1:4236-17575 GCA_902706635.1 Striga hermonthica | reverse complement strand
AAATAATATTAAATGGGCCACCAACATAATATTATTGCACTCCCTTTTCCTAGCTCAATTTACAATTGAGACTCCAATAGTAATTACTCGATTTCTCTCTCCATGTTTAAGATATAATGTTCATTAATTAATTCGATTACTCACAATCAAGAATTAATTAATTTAGTATTATTTCGCCGAAGCTAGCGCTCGTTCATCACATTATTACTATGCCGAAATTTAATCCACTTGCAGGGTTTAGCATAACAATCCTTCATGAACTCACTCTGGGGACATCATCAAACTAACGCGCATGGTGACCGTAAATATCCTAACAACACATCCTACATGCAGCAATATTACCCAAGACAATGAGTCTATTGGCCCAGTTCTCTAAGCCTCACCCATGTGAATCAAAGTAATAAGTACTACACATATATGTCTATTTAATATTTTACAGGTTAAGAGTACGCAGTAATTAACCGAGGCCTAGTTCGTTTACGACGATCAGTATAAAATGAATTGTTCCTCTTTGGGATCCTGTTCAATACATAAATGTACTAGTGCATCTAATCAGTGAAGATAAACTGTACAATTGACACTACAACCGTTCACGATGGGGTGTTCATGTCCATCTGGGTTGTGAACCAATTATTCTTGTTTCGCGAGTAACTGATAGCATGATCTTCGGTTCGCCCGATGACGACCCACACTATCTATTGCAAAACAACAGACCATAGAACTTGTTTAATCTAACATGTTTCTCATTCATAAAGGGTAAAAGTGTAATATCATCCAAATCCAAGCTTTCAGTATATAACACTAATAATTTCCCACTTATACTTAAAGCTTTCGCTTTTACAAGTATAGTCCTATCAATCCGTTATTCTAAAAGACCTATGTCGATCCTATCGCCATGCACTTGACTCTCATTCATGTCAAGTGTTTGACGAAGACCTTCTCCATTAAACTCTTCGTGAAAGGATCAACTAGGTTGTCTTAAGATACAATCTTGGCAACATTAACGTCTCCTCTACCAACTGTCTCTCAGATTAGATGGTACTTGCGTTGTATGTGTTTTCTTGCTCTGTGGGCTCGTGGTTCTCTTTAGTTTGCTATTGCTCCACTGTTATATCAATACACGATGATACCACGTGGTAAACTCAGAATCAACTCTAAGTCCACTAAGAAGTTTCTGAGCCAAACTGCCTCTTTCGCTGCCTCTGAGGCTGCTATGTACTCGACTTCCATGGTGGAGTCTGCCACGCATTTCTGCTTAGCACCCCTCCATGAAATGGCTCCACCTCCCAAGGTAAACAAATAACCAGAGGTTGACTTACTCTCGTCCCTATCTGACTGGAAATCAGAATCACTGTAACCCAGAGGTAACAAGCTGTCTGCACGGTAAACTAACATGTACTCCTTAGTCTTTCTCAAGTACTTGAGTATATGCTTCACTACAGACCAATGTTCCCTACCCGGATTACTTTGATATGTAGCTACTAAGCCAACGACATAGCTGATATATGACCTGGTACAAAGCATAGAATACATAAGACTTCCGACTGTCGATTCATAAGGAACTGTCTTCATGTCATCAATCTCTTGGGACATCTTGGGAGACATCTCGTTAGAGAGAGGGATTCCTTTCCTGAAAGGCAAGGTACCTTTCATGGAATCCTGCATGCTGAACCTAGCCAAGACAGTATTTATGTATGAAGATTGGGATAAGCACAACATTCTCTTCTTACGGTCTCGAACGACCTTAATACCAAGAATGTGTCCCGCTTCTCCTAAGTCCTTCATATCAAACTGCTTAGACAATCACACCTTTACGTCTGATAACTCCTTCTTACTGTTTCCTATAAGAAGTATGTCATCCACGTAAAGCACAAGAAACACCACCACGCTTCCACTTATTTTCTTGTACACGCAGTGCTCATCCGGACATTGAGTGAACCCATACGACTGGATCACCTCATCGAACTAAATGTCCCAAGACCTCAAAGCTTGCTTCAATCCGTAAATGGACCAATTAGATGCTCATGACCTTTTGCAATGAATCCCTCTGGTTGCTGCATATAGATGTCCTCCTAAAGGTTTCCGTTAAGGAAAGTCGTCTTGACATCCATCTACCAGACCTCATAGTCCATATGAGCGGTGTTGTTGTGTGAATATTAACAATGATTTTAGATGAAATTAGCAAGGTGTTTGAATTGATGTGAACGTAAAGCATGCATAAGAAACAAGAACAATGGCCCCGGTCCGAGGTGAATCGAGGTGAAATGTGTCGGGTTCTTCTTGTATATATGTAAAAATTTTCAGAGTTCGATCCCTGTACAAGAATAAGAATCTTCTATTTATAGTATCTTCATGGGCCCGCTTCTCGAGGTGTGTTCGGTCGCTTTATGTAAAGTGGCTTTTTTTAAGACGGTTCTGTCAGTAGGGCCCACTTGAATGATGAGATTTTTGTGGTGTTTGAACATGTCGCTTGTGCGCCTTCTCACCTGCTTTTGGTGTGGTGACCTTGGTTTTTTCAGCAGGCAGGTCGATCTTCTTCAGGTTAAGACGGAGATCGATTAAAGTCTGAACCGGTGGTGAGAAGAGTGGCTAGAACCAGTAATGACCGGCTTAACACGTGGTTTTACATGAATAATACGGATTAGCAGGTCGGATGATAACAGAGAGGCCCCCGGTGTTAGTGAGCATACGTTTAGTGATGGTCGTGGACATCGTAAAAAGTAGTTGGTAAATCTGAACTAGTAATATGCTGCGAATTGGGCATGGCCATACCGAGGTGCTCTTATATTCTGTAGTGACCGAAGTGAGAAGCTGATTCTGAAGTGACGGTTGTTTCCTGAAGTGGGAACACTTGGGAAAAATTTTGGCTCAGTTAATTTAATAGTGCTTGAATATTCAAAGAGGTGTAACGGTTCTAAATTAACTGTGACGTGCGAAAGGTCACGTCGTAATAAAAATATGTAACGACTGTATTAATAGGTCTACACGTGTGCGGTAAGTTCTGACGGAAGAACGGTCATGTCGATTAAGATAAAAAAGCCGCGTCGGTTGCACGCGCCCGTAATTGGGAACCTTAACAGTCGAAATTCGTCGAGCATAAGGAGTTCCAGTCTGGCATCGATAGAGATTTTCACTGTCGCAATCTTTGAAAGAATTCTTGGGCTCTTGATTCCTGATTCTCAATTGCAATTTTCTCATATTCTCGTTCATATTTTCCCCGCTTTGTTCAGTTTTTGCTTGTATTTTCGGCGCATTTAGGGTAAGATTTTGCGCATAATTTTCTCTTAATTTCTGTATAGCATTTCGATTTCTTTCAATCTTCCTTGTGATCTAACCATGGCAACTGAGAGAGTTGATAGTTTTAGTTCCTCGAGCCGAACATCCTAGGATTCGGTGAGTATGCATCACGACTCTGAGTTGATTGATTTAACCTTTGAGTATTATCGATGGGACCCAACTTTTGTTGCTCATCTCAAAATTAAACCTAATAATGTCGAGGAGGACGAGAGGGTTGAAGCAAATGTTATGGCCACATATGGATATTGGAGGCGTTCGGGCAGGATATGGCCTAATAATGAGGTGGATTATTGGGGAGAACCCAGTATATTGACTGATGCCGACGTGGTGATGTTGCATGAGCAAGTCTGATTCCACCCTCGGTGAAGTTGTTTGCCCCGTATCCGGGGGAGAGAATCACTTCTCCTCCTCCCGGTTGTGTTGGTGTTTTTGCCGAGAGCCTGAGGTCGGGACTTAAATTCCCTCTCCCGAACTTGGTTACTGAATATCTGAGGGATTGGGGTTTGGCTTTATGTCAAATTACCACTAACAGTTGGAAAAAGATTCTCGGGTTGATGGTTTTGACTCATGAACGAGGGTATGGCCTACCCTCATGTAGGGACATAAGAAGCATTTATACTCTCAAGAGGAGTCCGGGGAGAAATACATCCGAGTCATCATGTTGTTTTTTTGTCGGAGGGAAAACGGGAACCGACTTCAAACTCGGTGATTTAATTAAAGATGTCCTGGGTACTCTTCACGGATTTCAAGAAGAATGGTTGTGGGTAGGAGGTGACTGGCAATCAGTGGATTTCTTTGAGGAAACTCCGATCGACTATATGACCATTCCCATGAAAATCTCTTCTGGATATTGTCAGTTTTCCTCTGAGGTTTAAGTTGTTGTTCTGACTAGTTTTTGTATTGTGTACTAACAGGTCGGAGCTTTTTCATGTTTGTAGCCAAGTGGACTAAAGAACCGAAGTTGAGCCCTAAGTTCGGAGGACTGTTGGCGACTTTATTCAAGATAAAGGAAGAACTTCGGAGCTATAACAGAGGCTTGAGTCAGCTGGCTTGTTTTGGGGAGTATTTGATTCGACATTTACTCCAGGTATGAAATGATATGTTGTGCAGACTTTCGAATAAGGTGTGCCTTATATTGGATGTTATCAATTTTTTCGAGCTGACTTCTCTAATTATATAATCGCAGTGTATTATACTTTGCTCGAATTTTGTGGATTCAAATCGGTAGAGGAGGCGAAAGAATACCGTCGCCGATTTCCAAATAAAGAACTGCACAATAAAGTCGGTAAGAGTCATTCTCAGAGGTTAACTGCCATGACAAGGAGGAATTTGGTCAAGGCTTTGAGGCAGAGGACTGCAGGACATCAAACCCCCGAAGCCGGCGGTAGTGCGACTCCGGTCGTTAACTTGGCAAGCCCAGACCGCCAAAAAGAAGGCGAGAATGTGGATGCTACTCAAGTTATCAACGCTGAGGCGCCAGTCAGGCTGAGCCAGAAGGAAACATTGGGGATGCAGAGCTGCCTTTGGTGCAGGTGCCGCTGGAGCAAGCACATACCGAAGTGCCCGAAGAACAACAGCCTTCCCCTAAGTCCCCAGAGACTTCTCAACCGAGGAAGAAGAAGGGGAAGTTAAGAAAAACCTTTGCTGAGGATACTCCTGTTGCTGAGGAGAGATCAAAGAAGAGGCACGATGTTGGTCGACATGACAAAGGAAAGGGGAAAGATGAGTCTCCGGTGTTATAAAAATCTTATCTATCTTTGGACAAAGAGAATATGGAAAACTTAAATCTTCCAGCGGGAGTGGTGTAGGACTGGTTTACTACTTTCCAGAAAGTAAAAACTCCACGAATCACGGCCAAAACCGCTGTGCCTGAGAACGTGGTAAATGCGGCGTGGGTCCCGCTGATGGTGTTGGATCCAAAGTCGGAGGTCAATGTCTCTTCTCTCTCAAGTGTTCAAAGGATAAGCTATGCCAAGGCGTGTCTGGGTAGGGCACTAGTGAGCTTAGTGTCGGCTGAAGACGATCACCGACGAATTGCAACGCAATTGTAAGAGAAGAGACACACTGTGGCCTTAAGAGATGGGACAATCGCATCTTTACAAGAGGAGTCGGCCAAGTCGGAGACTTTGTTGAAAGAAAAAATTGTCGATCGAGATGTGTAAATAGAAGTGGCACAAAGGGAGATTGCAACTCTGACTGACGAGGGCAAGACGTTGAAAGTCGAGGTCGATGAGTTGAGAAGTCGGCTTGCTTTTGCCGAGTAGCACAATAAAACTCTTGAAGCTAAGGTTGAAGAACCTGATGAGAAGTTGTTGAAGGAGAGGACTGAGCACCAAGATACTTACCGCAACCGTTCTGAGATTCAAGCCCTTATGATCCGAGCTCGCGAGGCTCACCAAGCCGAGGTGGCCAGACTTGAGAAAGAGAAGTTGGCTTATGGTGAGTTCATGTACGAGAATGGTTTGCGAGTTGGAAAAGAGTCGGTTCCGGTCCTTGAAGGCCAACTCGGTGAAAGACAAGTTGAGGCCGTTGCTGAAGTCGGAGCAAAGGACGGATCTACCGGGCCCGATATGGATCTGGATATGAATACTTGCATTAACCTCCGATGGGTAATTGAGAGGTGTAGCGCCGGGTTTTACGACGTCGATGAACTGCGCTTCTTTTTGTTTCACAAGTTAGAGAAGCATGGCTTTGATATGGAGATTAAGGGTATGCACACTGAAGCTGATGACGACGAGAGGGAGTTTTGCACCGAGATGCTTGGTCGCACTGAAGAATTCACCAAAAAGACAAACCTCCCTCCTCTGACCAAAGAACGAGAAGATCTTCTCCGTCGTGCTTATGTTAATATGATTCTTGAGGGCGAAAAAGAAAAAAAGGAGGAGTTGGCAGATATTTACATTGAGATTCTCGCCGATGTGGTCATTGAGCAGAACTTCGATGATATGACTCCTGAGAAAATACGAAAAGTGGTCGAGGCCTATGCCGAGGAGAAGGCCAAGCTGAAAGAGAAAGAAGTCGGGGAAGTTGAAGTTATGCTCGAGGTGGATGAAGTGCCAACTGATGCTACTGATCCTCTACACGAGTTTGTACCGGTTTCTATTACGGCTATTGATGCGGCGGCAAGGGCTAAGGAAGTTGCTGTGCTGGAACGACTTCATGAACAAATGTTGGCCAAACCGACAATCTGGAAGCTTGAGAAAGCAACGGCGCCGACCGAGATGGGGAAGAGAAGAATGACGCTGCTTGATTTGTGTTTTTATGTTTTAGTATTTCATTTCTTATTATTAGTCGAGGTGTCAGTATGTTGACGCCCTTAGTAGGTAATTATGATGTATTATTGACTTTTTAATGGAATGAACAACTGTGTTTTGTTTTATTACAAGTCGTTCTCTTTGCTGTATGAATTTAACAACTTTAAAACCAAGTGTGATAAACTCGGAAAAGGTATAAGATCAATATCTCAACTCGGGTTTAACTTATGAAAATTAATGAGGAAAAGCAGTTTTGTAATAAGTTAAGTTTGAAACCGAGTTGTGAAATTTTGATAGATATAATTTTCGAGCACAACTTGATCTGTCGATAGATTCGATTAGAATGTAAACCGATTTGCAAGCTGTCGGGAACTTGCAAAGCTCGACATTGTTCATTCTGTGTCTGAGCTAAACGGGTTCACCGAACTCGTCACGGTTCGATTATGGAATGGCCTCAACCGAGTCAAGTGCACTCGATTGTCAATGAGACCCGTCAAATAATTTTGCTGAATTGACGCAGACGAGCTTTAGCCTGACCAAATCAAACGTGGAATTTGGAGGTATTACGAGGCATCAGTGAAACCGAGTGTCAGAATGTTTACATCGGTACCGAGTATGTTACTTGGATATAGGAGTGAAAATTTTTTAATCTTGTTACATAAAAGAGCGTCTTCATTCCCTCAAAACGCAAAAAGAGGGTCTATCAAAAGGAAGATACATTACACGATCTCCGGTGGATCATTGATAAAACTTTTTTAGGAATACAACATTCCACGGACACTGATGTGGATTCCCATCGGGATATTCAATTCGGTATGCTCCATGGGGTAAGACCTGGATAATCTTAAAGGGTCCTTCCCACTTCGGTTTGAGTGGGCCAGGATTAGGTCCAGTAACTCGTTTAAGAACCAAATCCCCAACTCGGAACATGTGAGGTTTAAGTTTGGAATTGATATACCTCTCGCTTCTTTACTTGTAAGCAACATTTTTGAGTTCGACACGAGTGCGAAGTTCGTCAAGTAAATCGAGGTTCGCCTCCGAGTTGGAGTCGTCGGTGTAGTTTTGAATTCGGTAGATTGGTACACCGAGCTTGACAGGGACAACAACTTCTGAGCCATACGTTAATAAGAACGAAGTTTCGCCCGTAGAATTTCTTGCAGTTGTTCGATATGCCCATAAAACGTATGGCAATTCTTCTAGCCAGGCCCCTTTAGCAGCATCAAGTTGGACTTTGAGACCGTTCTTCAGGATTTTGTTAACAGCTTCGACCTGACCATTTGACTGAGGGTGGTACGGTGAATAGAAAAAGTGTTTGATGTCGTATTCTTCACAAAGGGACTCGAGCTTCTTGCCTTCAAATTGTCTGTCGTTGTCGGTGATTATGGAGTTTGGTACTCCAAAGCAGCAGATTATCGACTTCCAAATGAAATCGACTATTTTTTGTTCGGTGATGTTGGCTAATGGTTCAGCTTCGGCCCATTTAGTGAAATAATCGACAACGACTACCACAAATCGGACACTGCCTTTACCGGTGGGTAAGGGACCGATGAGATCAATTCCCCATTTTGCAGAAGGCCAAGGACTGTAGACCGACTTCAGTACTTCGAGAAATCGGTGAGTATTAGGTTTACGGACCCAAGCTGCGGCGTCTGCTTTCAACGTTGGCCAATAATACCTTTGTCGTAAAAATTTTATATGACAAGGCTTGAGCACCGGGGTGCGTTCCACAAATTCCCTCGTGTAACTCTTCTAGAACATAGCGAGATTCAGATTCGATTAAGCATTTCAGGAGGGGAACTGAATATCCTCTTTTAAACAAGGTTTCATTGTCCATGGTGTGCCGAGCAGCTCGAATTCGGAGTGCCCCGGCTTCTTTAGAATCTTGGGGTAAGGCCCCGGTTTCTAGATATTGGATAATTGAGTCCATCCACGTTGGAGGTCTTTGAGACGTGGTCAGATCAGCGGTAAGGACTTCACGAGAATATGTTGATGGTTGCTCATGCTGCCCGACTTGAACGTACTCTACGCTTTTTATTCCGACGCTTGAAGCTAATCGCGACAAAGCATCGGCTTGCACATTGAGAGTCCGAGGAATGTGTTCGACTTGAACGGAGAATTTGGACAGCTTTTGCTTTGTCAATGATAAGTATGGTATCAACCGAGGTTCCTTGACTTTGTATGATCCCTTTATCTGGTTCACCAGGAGCTGTGAGTCGGAGAAGACTTTAAGACACGTAATATTCATTGACTCTGCTAGTCATAGTCTGGATAGTAGGGATTCGTACTCTACTTCGTTGTTAGTTGTCGGAAAGAAAAATTTGACCGAGTGACAAAATAGCTTATTTTCGAGATCAGCCAAAACTATCCCTGCGCCTGCTCGGTTAGCTGTGGAAGATCCATCAATGTAAGGGACCCAGGGCCGGTCGTCATCTTGTATTTCTACAGCCGGCGTGAATTCAGTAATAAAATCAGATAAGGCTTACGCTTTGATCGCGGTCCTCGGTTGATAATGTATGTCGAATTGTCCGAGTTCCACAACCCATTTGATCATATGCCCCGAGGTGTCGGGACGATGGAAAATCTGCCGTAATGGGTATGACGTGTAAACAGTCACAGAGTGCTCTTGAAAATATGGACGCAATTTCCGAGTTGCAGTGATGAGTGAAAAGGCAAGCTTCTCCATGGGAGGATAACGCAGCTCGGCGTCGTGTAAGGCTTTGCTGACATAATAAACAAGCGATTGTTGTGTCCCTTTTTCTCGCACGAGGATGACACTGATCACCGTGTCGCTGACTCCGACATATAAAAATAACATTTCCCCTGGAATCGGTTTCTGCAACGTCGGTGGACACACGAGAGTTTCTTTGATGCTGAGAAGAGCTTTTTGACATTCTTTGGTCCACTCAAAACTTTTTCCTTTCCTAATAGCTTCGAAAAAAGGTTTGCAACGATCGGTTGATTTGGAAATGAACCGATTAAGTGCAGCAAGTCCGCTGGTTAGGGCTTGAACACCTTTGACTGACGTCGGAGGAGTCAAATCTTGAATAGCTTTGATTTTGGCAGGGTTAGCCTCAATTCCCCGTTGGCTAACCATATATCCGAGGAACTTTCTGGATCCCACTCCGAAGGTGCATTTTTTGTGATTTAAGACCATGGAGTAGTCACGGAGAATGTTGAACATTTCTTGAAGATGTACAACATGCTCAGAAGCATTTACCGATTTGACAAGCATATCATCAACATATACTTCCATTGTGTGACCGATTTGATTGGAAAACATCTAGTTCACCAGACGTTGATAAGTGGCTTCGGCATTCTTCAATCCGAAGGGGATCATAGTGTAACAGTAGAGACCTCGGGCGGAATAGAAAGAAGTGTGCTCGGAATCTTTGGGGTCCATAGGAATTTGGTTGTAACCCGAGTAAGCATCCATTAAGCTCATCAACTTATGGCCCGAGGTGGCATCAACCATATAATCTATGTGAAGGAGTCGGATAACTATCTTTTGGGCAAGCTTTGTTCAAATCCAAAAAGTCTATGTATAACCGCCATAAACCACTGCTCTTCTTAACAAGAACGTGATTGGATACCCAAGTCGGGTATTGGGCTTCTTTAATTAACTTGTTGTCGACGAGCTTTTTTACTTCTTCTTATAGGGCCTTTTGACGATCTGGCCCCAATTTTCTTCGTTTCTGAACAACGGGTTTGACGGTCCGATCAAGATTCAGCTTGTGGCTAGCAATACAGGGGTCAATTCCCTTCATATCTTCGTGTTTCCATGCAAAGACGTTGGGATTGTTTTTGAGAAATATAATGAGTTCAGATCGAACTGGCTCCTGGAGATGACTTCCGACACGCAATGACTTTTAGCACGTCGGTTCATCAACGTAAATCAGTTCTATCTCATCTCCAGGTCCGGCCCGATCAATTCGGCTTTTTTCTTTAAACTGAGTCTGGGGGTCTAATTCATCTTCCTCTGGGATCGGCTCCGTTCCGGGTCCATCCTCGGTCTTCTTCCAGGTGATCTGAGGTGAGGGGCATTTCGGACTTAGAATTTGGAATCTCGAAAATTACGTATTTCGAGGAGGTTGATGTTTTCATACTGCTTGGCCACCATGTAAACCTCTCCACCGTCGACAGCCCGCCTTGCCGCCGCTGGTGGTCGAAAAAAAAATAATAAATTTATTTTTATTTTTTCGTTCGCGCGCCTTCGTGCGCATCTCCGGTCTCCAGTCCGGTTGCTTTTTCGAGATTCGTTGATCTCTTGTAATCTCCCGACAATTAATTCACGATTCCAACACGAAAAATATAATTTACAAAATTACATAATCCGATCCTAGATCCAACGAATGGATGTACATGTTTTCTAAACAAAATAATTAATTCTATTCGGTCAACCCCGAGCGAACAATTATTACAAACATTCATCATCAAATTCCTCGACATGTCTAAGGCTTTAAAAACAAATTTAAAACCATACATCACATTCATCAACATTCATCAAACACATAGTTGGCCATAATTGTAACACCCCACTTTGATTTAAAAAAAAAATTCCAGACTTTCCAAAAATCAGTAAATAATTTTCGAATTTGTTTTCGAAAACATAGGCGTTATTCAAACATTTAACATCAACCAAGTCATATCTGGTTGTTCACATGGTTTTCATTAACCTGATTTTCAACATAAGTTATTCAGCTCATAAACGAAGGCATGAAATAACCAAACACATAATAACCAATTCACATTAGGTTCATCAAAACATCCCAAAAATTCAACATACTCAAACAGGAGTTTTCAAAATAGTTTTCATGTCTTAACCCAAAACAGGGTTCCACAATAAACATTTATTCATATGCGGAATCATAAATAATCATAATCATAAGACCGACCCACTCGTCTTCCCTCGTCACCCGGCACCTTCTTAACCTGCATCCGTGAAGAGCAGGTGGGAGTGAGCACAAAATGAACGTAGTGCTCACTACTATGCACATATATAAACATGTCAAAATGGTATGGTCGCAGTATGAGTATAAATCAATCATCATCATGTCTCATCTCCTAATAATCAATACAATAACTCACTCATGTGCACATCTATCATTAGCCGCGGAAAGGGGATGCATAAACCCTAACGACGGGAGTGCGTGCTGTAATATCCCGATATTTTAATCGGTATAATTACGTTTAATTCCGATATAATAATGTTATCGTTTATTATTTTCGGAATTAATTAAGTTCAGTCGGGATTACCAAAATTTATTTTCGGCGTACCGTTTACGTCCGAAATAATTTTGGTAATTAAGCATTATGTTTAATTAATAATTAAACATAATATAAGTGATTAATTAATATTAATCACCAAGTTTAGACCAAAAGCCGTGAGTTTTTTTTTTAAGTAATTTTGCCCTAATAGCCGTGGATGTTATGTAACATTCTTAAAATTCCTTCAAAATGCGTGAGTTTCCTTCATCAAAAGGAAATCAAATTCCTCCTCAACTTGGCATGATACGTGGCTATTAATAAAGGTGCTTAGTCACCCCCAAAGTATCTCATAACTTAGCAAATGTTGAAGGGGGAAAGGGCCACGTAGAGCACATCATTCCCCCCCCTCAATGCCGTGCATATACATAAGTAATCACTTGGGCAATTTTTTCGTCATTTTCCTTAAGAACTGATCGGCCTATACTCAGCAAATATCTTTTACATAAAACAGCAGCAAAAAGCTCCCTTTAATCCCTATTAAGTTCTCGTCACAATCGCACGGCAAGCTTGAGTAATCGCACGGGCAAGCGAGGCGAAGGGATCACGCCTAGTTTCCGATTTCCGTCGACCGATCGGAAAGGTACCTCCTTCTTCAGCTCATGTTCATGATAATTAGGTTATTCTTATATTAAGTGTTCGATTCATTGTCGGAATTTCAGATAAAACCGTGTCTAAGTTCGGTTATGCCTAAGTAATTTTATTACCGAACAAGTTTCGATTTCTTCCGGCAACTCTCGAACCATAATCATATAAATGTTCAGTTTAGTCCATTTTGAGTTCAGTATGATCAGGTTGTTGAGGAAAAACGAAGTATTGGCAATGAAATGGCCCCAGCCGTCGCCAACGCCTATCGCGTGGCCTCGGGTGGCCGTGAGCCGTGTTTGTTGCTTTCAGTAGTATTCATGTTTTAGCCGTGTGTTTGTATTTTAATTTGCCTCATATTGATGTTCTGGTCAAGTGGTTCTGTAGTTGCCGAGAAATAAAGTGTTACGGCCGGAAGACGGCACATAGCCGTCGGCGGCGCATGGGTGTCCGTCACGGTCATTCTTATGTTCAGCATGCATGACCAGGGTTTAAATGATGATTTCAGTTATATTAAATTCAGTTAAGTTAAGTCAGTCGATGTACTTGGTAAGTTGGAAAGGAACCGAAGGCCGTAGGCCGCACCCTCGCACGTAGCGAGAACGTGCGGAGGCGTGCGATAGCCATTTAACAAGTTTAGTTATTCTTGGTGCATTTCAGTTCAAAGATCATGTTAGGTTATAACATGTTAGAAGGAATCAGTTTGGTCAGTAGAATTTGCCGGACGGTCGACACGGATGTAATATCCCGACTTTTATCAGTATAATAATATTTTAGTTCCGATATTATTTTTCGGAATTAATTATTTTCAGTTATTTCAGTCGATATTACCGGCATTATTTTCGACGTACCGTTACGTTCGAAATAATTTTGGTAATTTAGCATTATGTTTAATTGGATGATTAAACATAATTAGGTGATTAATTAATATTAATCATGAG
>CACSLK010032366.1:9281-29066 GCA_902706635.1 Striga hermonthica | reverse complement strand
AATTAAATCTGAAAACTTATTCGGTTACTGAATTAATTAAACCGAATAACTTATCGACTAATAGTCGAACATAGAATGTAACTGACTGATTAACTTGAACTTGAACTTAAACATGATTATTTATTAATAAAGGCTAGCTTAAAACTAAAAGCTAGTATTTCCTTTATTAATAAAATACGGGGCGTTACAATAACTATAACAGTAATGAAAAAATTTGGCCGAGAAAAAACGGAGAACTATACGAGAAACAACGATAAAAGCTATCATGATACAAAGAGAATTTGGAGAAAACTTATTTATTGGGATTTTATACAAATCGCTTATCTCCAAAAGCTCGGCTTGTATAGGAAGCGTAGGCCAAAAATGACTTGGTCAATAAAGAAAGTATGGCAACCCTCGGGGGGACAGGCGAAGTCGCTGTCAGGACCCGGAGTAATCAACTCCCAATCGGAGGGAAGCCCGCTAAACTGCCTGAAGCTCTCGACTTGACCCGTAGAAGCATAGGAAAAAGGGTTCAAAGTGGCCAATTTTGCCAAAGTACAGGCTACTGAAACAATCTTTCGAGGGTCGAGGGGAGTAACTAAAGATACAAGTACAAGACTGGTACTATATACAGGGATATCTAACAACCTAAGGGGAATACCTTGAGGAACCAAGTCGAGACGAGGAGAGTTTCCCCGAGGACTCCTTGAGACCTCTACTAGACCGCCATCTAATAGCGTCTGATCATATTTGGCCCAGTCGACCTTCGGAGTCGAGGTACGCGACGAAGAGGGCGAGGCGTTATTCATTCTATACCCGGTAATCTCGACTAAGCTCGAGTCAGCACAGTCAAGGCCCCTGTCGATCAATCTATCGAGTGTATCAGGCGAAGATTCGGAGTTGGAAGTTAGAAGAAAAAGAAACAAAGGCAAAGATCAGACATGACGAAACAAAATCAAGCAAAGCACAATCGACTCAAGTCGACAGAAATACGAAAAAGGGGAAAAGTGGTACGGTGTATTTCGGTGGAAACACGAAGGAAGGACGACATGAAGTCAACTCAGGAAAGTACAAAAAGAAAGAAAACAGGCGCCGATAAGAGTCGACGTAATAAAAGCCGACAAGCGGCTACACGCGGTAGACTAGTCGCACGATAACAGTTAACCTAATTGGAGAATGTTCACGAAGGATCTAGTATAAAATCTTCAAGAAACAAATTGAAGAATACGAAGAACATGAAGAACGCAAGGACCCAGAAAAACCAAAAAATAAAATAAAGAAGGAATATGGTGGTAGAAAGAGTAAAAGCACTTACACATATCGCCGGTCTGACAGGAGATTAAGATCCTGCAACGGTGGAAAAGATCGCCGGAAAAGAAAGCTTGGGTCTCTAGATCGCCGGAGTTGCAGAAGGGACTAGGAAGAAGTGAAAAAGGCCTAAGGACGAAATCCAATCTTACTTATAGGAAAGAAGATGGATGTCAGCCGTTAGATCAAAGAGAAACCAACGATCACAATGAGACATGGACTACGAGGAGCCATCGATTGACATGACGCGCGTCACTTAAAGGATTTGAAATTCAAAATTTGTAAGGGAAAGAGCGGCATTGTCAGACTTATCTTAAAAAATAATAATAATCATTAATGGAGAGGATTCGACCCAAATAACAAGGCATGACAAGCGGATGGAAGGGATCAAATATCCAAAATACAAGAAGAAATGACGGTCGACCCCTCTTCACACCGACTGAAGCATGATTACCAGAACATATCGAATTTTTCAGAACGGCTATATAGCCGGCACAACCCGAAAAAAAAAACAACGAGGTTCAACAGCTATAAAGTTGTCGAAACTATTGCTCGACTTCGACCAGCTCACAAGATGGGTTGGGAGAAGACGACTAAAAAAAAAAAATAAATTAGTTCAACAGCTATAAAGCTGTCAAAACTATTGCTCGACTTCGACCAGCTCGCAAGATGAGTTGGGAGAAGACGACTCAAAAAACTTAGTTCAACAGCTATAAAGCTGTCGAAGCTATTGCTCGACTTCGACCAGCTCGCAAGATGAGTTGGGAGAAGACGACTCGAAAAACTTAGTTCAACAGCTATAAAGCTGTTGAAGTTATTGCTCGACTTCGACCAGCTCGCAAGATGAGTTGGGAGAAGACGACTCGAAAAACTTAGTTCAACAGCTATAAAGCTGTCGAAGCCATTGCTCGACTTCGACCAGCTCGCAAGATGGGTTGGGAGAAGACGACTCAAAAAACTTAGTTCAACAGCTATAAAGTTGTCGAAACTATTGCTCGACTTCGACCAGCTCGCAAGATGAGTTGGGAGAAGACGACTCGAAAAACTTAGTTCAACAGCTATAAAGATGTCGAAACTATTGCTCGACTTCGACCAGCTTGCAAGATGAGTTGGGAGAAGACAACTCGAAAAACTCAGTTCAATAGCTATAAAGCTGTCGAAACTATTGCTCGACTTCGACCAGCTCACAAGATGAGTGGGGAGAAGACGACTAAAAAAACTTAGTTCAACAGCTATGAAGCTGTCGAAACTATTGCTCGACTTCGACCAGCTCGCAAGATGAGTTGGGAGAAGACGACTCGAAAAACTTAGTTCAACAGCTATAAAGCTGTCGAAACTATTGCTCGACTTCGACCAGCTTGCAAGATGAGTTGGGAGAAGACGACTCGAAAAACTCAGTTCAATAGCTATAAAGCTGTCAAAACTATTGCTGGACTTCGACCAGCTCGCAAGATGGGTTGGGAGAAGACAGTAAGGTGAAGTAAGAAAACCAAACAATAAAATAAAAAGCTACAGCTGCGAGAAGACGACGATATAAAAATAGCGCAATAAGCATTATAATTAAAGGAAAATTCATTACATCCGACACCATCTCACCCTTTACATAGGAAAATAGGATGAGATAGTAAAAACAAAGAGAGAAGAGTACAAGCAGAAACATAAATAAAAAAAAAAAGAAGAAAAGGGGAAAAGTCCAAATCTAGGCCTTTTGGGAGTCGGCTGTCGACTTCTCATCAGCAGCCCCATCACCAATCGGCTCGGTCCGAGCGCCCCCCTCCTCCACAATCGGCTCCGTATTAGGCCGCTCGACTTCAATCTTCTCGTCGAACGACTCTTCTTCGAAGTTCGCACCACTCGGCTCGACCAATTCAACTGGGCCGACCAAAGGAAGTGGTGGGACCTCAAGCTGAGAAGATAGCTCAGCCGAATGGATGGCCTTGGCCGCCAGACCACTCCACCACGCATGGCCGGGTGGAAGAACTGCCTCCCGGTAGCCCTCGGGGTCGGGGAGAGTTAGCTTCACGGCGTCGCGATCGATTTTTCCTGAGAAGTCGGGCTTGGTCACGGCCTGCTCCCACGTGTCGCAGGCGTAGTCGAAGTACTGGACAGCCGCGGGAACAAGTTCGTCGAGAAACTCCGAGGAGGCGCAGAATCCCTCGACCACAGCCTTACGATAGTGATCAAGAAAAACCGCTCCTGCGGTGGACTTCAAGAAGGTCCGTCGACCTTCCTGTATCCCATTCTCCCTCTCGACCAAGATTTCGTCATTCGCCTTGAACAAGTCGACCCTTAGCCGCTCAGCCTTATGGACAGCCGCCTCCTTGTCTTTGCGATGACGGCGTGGGCGGCCTCAAGCTCCTCTTCCTTGGCCGCAAGCTCGTCACACTTGGCCGCATACTTCTCCCCCAAAACCTTAACAATAGTCACGGGGGAGGTCGCCTCCTCGATCATAGTCGGGAGAATGCAGGCGAGAAGCTGAAGAAAGAACAAACGAAATAATAAGAAATCGACACAACACTAAAATCATGAGAGAAGCAAACAAACATAAGATTAAGCTTACCCGAGGAATGAGCCGAGCCGCGTAACGGGCCTGATGGTAGGGGTTGCCGTCGGTCTGGACTTGGTCGTCCTCGGGGAGGACCGATTGAAGATAGTTGAGAATCTAGAGGGAGTCGGGGTTGTCATAAAGCCGAGAGGGCTGTTGAAGGGTTACCGACCGAACCCTCACAGGCGACGGCTGTCCCACATTCTCCCCAACCAAGGGCGCGGCCGTGTCGACTTCAGCCGTCGACTCTTGCCCCTTCGGGCGTTTGGAGGAGTCGGAGGCTAAAGCCTTGTCCCTCTGATCATGAGACCTCTTACAGGAAGAAGGACCCGGCGGCTTGCTCGGTTCAGAGGCCGAGGGAGGACGACTTTGGACTTTTGAGCGGCAGTCGTCTCGACCGCCGCCGATGGAGCAACAGAGCTCGAACCACCTCTAAGCTCCCGAGCAACCGATTTGCTGGATGCTTCAGCCTTCTTCTTCTCAAAACGAGCCAAAGCTTTTACTGAAAAAGAAAGTACGATCAATACAAGCCGGCACATGAACCATACATATGTTCCAAGACAAGTAAACGCAAAAACGAGAGGCCAGAACTATCAATAAATAAATCGAAACAGAAGACGGTAAATGAAAGGGCTTACGAGGATCGGTAAGACGAGGAACACTTTTGTCAACACAAATACCGACATGATTAAGTAAAGAATTATCTTTGGTAAGTCGACGAGCACTCCACACGTATTTATTCAATTCGTCCAACATATCTGCGAATTGTGAGGAGTCGGGACGCTTGCGCTGTTGTGTCTTGCTGGTGATCCACTCATTTGAAAAGGGGTATTGGCCAGGAGCGGGTCGAACGAAAAAATATTTCTTTTTCCACTCAGTAATGTTTGAAGACAGATCGTCAAAGAAAGTAACACCTACTCGACGACCTAGACAATGGGCGTCTTTACTAAATCGATACCCATAGCAATAAAGGAAGAACTCGGGCAAAAAATCACCTAAAACTATACGGGTAACAACTATAAAGGCCACCATTATTCGAATAGAGTTAGGGGTTAACTGGTTTATTGGTATATCAAAGAGGTTACTTATCGATAGCAACTCAGGTTGAATCGGGAAGCGCAAGCACAACATTATTTGATCCACGAAAAAAGTAAAACAGCCTTTAGGAGGATGACGGAAGTCGTCTTCAGGTTTGGGGGCAACCAAAGCCCAATCAGAGGGAAGGCCACTGTACTCTCTGAAGCCATCAATTTCGGCTGCAGGAGCATAAGAAAACCATATTAAGAACTTTGCCACAGAACACGCTGCAGTTATAGACTCGACTAAAGGAGTCATTATCAGTAAAGCAACAAGGCTGGCCGCATATATGAGGATGTCTATAAGAACCTAGCGGAAAATACCTCGAGGAGTCAAGTCGGGGTAAGAAGATTCAAGGACTTGGAGAACTTCAGGATCCTCACAAAGTGTGCCCGAGAGCAATTCCTGATTGTACACAACCCAATCGATACTGAAAGGTGAGGCATTGGAATTGACAGAGCCCTCTGGCTCGACATTTCGATAAAAACATGGTCCGACATCGTTTGGGTGAACAGAGTCCGAACCCGAATAGTCATCGATTTCACGGGCAAGAGAACCGGAGACGGGATCAGAAACAGGGTCGAGACTGGAATCTAAAAAGAAAAAGAAAAGAACGGCAATCAAGAAAAATTATTAGAAAACATGACCGTGATTCGATTCAAAGAGGTAAGGGTCAACAAAATAACCAGGATGGCACGAGAAGCGTTTCGGCAACGGGAAGAAGGGGAGAAGAAACAAAGAAATGTTCCCCGTATCGACTCGACTTGACAAATGAAGGCCAAGTCAGAAAAAGAAAAGGGTTAATCCCTCAGAACAAGACGACTAGTAAGCGAAAAAACTTAAGAGGAATAAGAGATCTACAACTAAAGATCTGACAAGGGAAAAACGCTAGAAACCTCCAAAAATCCCCAGAAAATCTGATGAACATACAGGCCCCAAGCATATTACCCAGAAAAACAAAAAAGTTTTTATTTTGAACACATCAATAAATCGAAAAGAAAAGAAAACTTACTCATACTCATGGTAGTTGGCAAGGAAGTCCTTGAAAATCCGAGAAGAGCGTCAGAAAATGAACGGAGTGCCGGAAAGATTGAGATGCTGTGTTTGCCGGAGGAACAGAGGGTTTGAAGAATCTTAAGTGCGAAAAGTGAAGATAAGGAAAGGGAAGAGATACTTATAGGGAAAGCAGAGAAACCCTAACCCTCAGATTAAAGTTGTATCCAACGGCTGAGACGCGGCACAGTATACGAAGCGGTGGAAAGAGAATGTCTTATCTTTTGAATTTTGAAATTTGAAAAGACTTATACCTATCCACCTGATTCGAAATGCTAATTAAATAAATGCCACCTTACAAGTCGAAAAAGCAAGCAGGTACAACGAGGAGCGACGACAGATGACAGAATATGAGAAAAGACTCGAATGAGACTTCCAGTAGTCAAAACTTACTCTTAAGCTCAGAATCGCTTCGAGTAATCTTTCGGGGGGACTAGATGATATAGCTATATTATCATATAACGGTTTACACTATCAAGGGTTCCAGAATTACCGAGTCGACTTAGCCAAAGCCGACTCTCTCATCATATTCCCTATAATATCTCCAATTAGGGGTCCAAATACCCTCTGGTCGATTCCTGCATGTCGACTAGTATAAGTCGATTTCCTGCGAGGCGACGGTCAAAAGCATATCAGGATCCACTAGTGGTTGAGTATGACCCAGTCGACTCCAGCGATTGGATCAAGTCGACTGAAGAGGTCTGGAAGCCCATAAATCTCGAAAGCTCTAATACACTTCAACATATCGAAGGGAAGCTAAGGATAAGGAAGGATCTAGAAGCTGACTAGGAAATGGACGGAATGCGAACCGACCAGGGTAGTTTGGACATTTCCAGTAAGTCGACTGGGGCATTTTGGGGACTTCAAGTAAATGTTCCATTTCTATATAAAGGAGCTGAGGTAACTCCAAAACCCTAACTTTCATTCATTCCACATTCTTCTCCATTATTGCTGCTGCTCTCTGAGAGCGGCTCTCATCATCTCTTCCATATATTGACTTGAGCGTCGGAGGCTCTACGCCAGAAACCCCTCCGGTGTTGAGTTCTTGCAGGTATTCTTGCGGTTAAACCACGGTTCGAGGGCCATAAAGTCAGATCTGAGCTCATTCACACCGGTTCATCCCAGATCCGGACGATTTCTCATCGGTTCGTTCCAAATCTGAGAAGAGAACCATCACTACTATATTCATGTTGGGGTATCTGGAGAAGTGAAACCACCAGTACCACCAGTACAAGAAAAACCTCCATTGACATTATTTTGGCCATTCTTGAGACCCTTAGACGTGAAAAGTTATATGCAAAGTTCTCTAAATGCGAATTTTGGCTTCAGCGAGTGGCTTTTCTTGGCCACATTATTACTCAAGCAGGTATTGAAGTAGATCCTTCCAAAATTGCCGCAGTACAGAACTGGTCAGCACAGAAGAATCCGTCCGAGGTTCGTATTTTCCTCGACCTTGCAGGTTATTATCGTAGATTTATTGAGGGGTTTTCAAAGATTTCCCTCCCTTTGTCCCAGTTGACTAGGAAATATGTGACGTTTGAATGGACAGACCGTTGTGAGTCGAGTTTTCAGGAGTTGAAAAGGAGGCTTAGGACGGCACCAGTGTTGACTATTCCAGATCCTTCTCGTAGTTTCACTATTTATAGTGATGCTTCGAAGCGGGGTTTGGGGTGTGTACTTATGCAAGACGGCCAGGTTGTAGCATATGCTTCACGTCAGTTGAAGCTCCATGAGCAGAACTATCCTACCCATGATCTGGAGTTAGCTGCAGTGGTACATGCACTCAAAATATGGTGGCATTATCTTTATGGTGGTCGATGCGAGAATTACACCGATCACAAGAGTCTGTAGTATATTTTCACGCAAAAGGAACTCATCATGCGTCAGGACGTTGGTTGGAGCTTGTTAAAGATTATGACTGCACGATTTAGTATCATCCGGGGAAAGAAAATGTTGTAGCTGATGCCCTGAGCCGAAAGGTAAAGGGCAAATTATCTTGTTATATTACCCAACAACGTTATCTTGTTCGAGACTTTGCCCGGATGCAGATTCAGGTCATCGAGTCGCTACCTGCAGTGATTACGGGGAGTGTTAGCTCGATGCAAGTCCAGTCCACGTTGAGGGATAGAATCCGGCGAGAACAGGCTTAGGATCAGTTTATTCGTGCTATTGAGGCCAAGGTTTCAGCCGGAGGAGTTGAGGGTTTTTCCCGAGGCGCAGACGACGCCTTAGAGTTCCGAGGCAGGATTGTAGTGCCGAAGGTCGAGGCTTTGCAGAAGGAGATCTTGACAGAGGCACACACCGCACCTTATTTAGCTCACCCCGGCAGCACCAAGATGTATCATGACCTGAAAGGGTCTTTCTGGTGGAGGGGAATGAAGAAAGATGTTGCCAGTTTCGTAAAGAAATGTTTAGTTTGTCAGCAAGTTAAGGCCGAACACAAGAGTCCCTTAGGCCTTCTACGACCACTCGAGATTCTAAAGTGGAAGTGGGAGGAGATTGCAATGGATTTCGTTACAGGGCTGCCCAAGTCGTCCGAGCGCCACGAAGCGATTTGGGTAGTAGTGGACAGATTAACGAAAGTCGCACATTTCCTACCTATATCGATGACCATATCGATGGAGAAGCTAGCTGAGATTTATACCCGTGGGATCGTTCGAATCCACGGAGTGCCCGTTAATGTTGTGTCAGATCGAGATTCCAGATTCACCAGCAAATTCTGGAAGAGTTTACACGAGGCGATGGGAACGCAGTTACAGTTCAGTTCGGCTTACCATCCAGAGACAGACGGTCAGACAGAAAGGACTATTTAGACGCTCGAGGATATGCACAGAGCGTTAGTTTTAGACAGAGGTGCTAAGTGGGAGTCGCTCTTACCATTAGTTGAGTTCGCCTATAACAACAGTTATCAGGCATCGATTCAGATGGCTCCTTTCGAGGCACTTTATGGGCGTAAATGCCGCTCGCCCCTTTATTGGGACGATGTGGGCGAACGTTGAGTACTCAGTCTGAAAATGATCGAGGAGACAGCTGAGCAAGTCGAGCTTATCAGGCAAAGGCTTAGAACAGCGCAGAGTCGGCAGAAGTCATCGGCCGAAAAGCATAGATGTGACATTCTGTTCGAAGTCAGAGAACGAGCTTTTCTTAGAGTTAGCCCATTCCGCGGAGTTATTCGATTCGGGAAGGGAGGGAAGTTACACCCCCAATTCATTGGCCCGTTCGAAGTTCTCGAGCGAGTGGGCGAAGTTGCATATTGATTAGCCTTACCTCCCGAGTTATCTAGTGTTCATAATGTCTTTCATGTATCCATGCTACGTAAATACGTGTGCGACCCCGATCATGTTATTCCGCATACCGATGTTCAGATCCATCCAGATTTATCTTACGAGAAACAACCGGTAGCTGTGTTGGACCGACAGGTTCGACGCTTCCGGAAGCGTGATGTTCCCCTCGTTCGTATTCAGTGGGATCGCCACGGAGCCACTTGGGAGCAAGAGGCTGACATTCGCGCTCGTTTCCCTAATTTCCAGTTTTGATGTATATACTTTTCTTGTATCCTATATATATGTCCAGTTTTATATTTCTGAGGACGAAAATATTTTAAGGAGGGTAGATTGTAATAACCCAGGGTATTAATAAACGCGATGTATTTTTATAATGTTCAATATAGTTTTCAGTCAATAAATTCGATTTTACGTCAAAAAGTCTATTTGGTTATTTATTAACCAAGATTATTTCGATAATTAATTTCCGAACCGTTTATTTTATAAACAGACATTATTAATCGGGATTAATTATTGAAAGTTAATAATGTTCGGAATTAAGTTCAAAGCCAAAAGCAAAGCTAAGTCATGATTGTACACAAGGTACATTTGCACGCACGCACGCTGTGCATGGTCGTGCGTGTAGCGCGCGCGCAATCGTGCATAGCGCACGCTGCCGTGCACACGCACGGTTATGCCCACTAAGCTCATGCTTATGTTACCCTAAGCAACATGATCAAGCCTAAGTAATCCAAACCCTAAGCCTCCAAATTGCCGTGAGTATTTTACTAAGGGATGAAGTTAGGAGCAAGTTGCCATGGTGAGTCACCAACTTGCTTGGTACACATGGCACCACACGAAGCCACGGGTGGTGACTAAGCCCGTGCATGCGTGCCACATCGGGCGATGACTAAGCCAAACACCCCCCACCTCAGCACACGATCGGGACACATTTCATCAAGGGAAAAATCGTCATCCATCACCTCCTTTGACCCAAGTTTACCCAACGTTTTACCATTCCTTTAAATAACCGAGCATGTAATTATCCCCATGCATTCTCATGCAACCGAGCCCAACTTCAGCCTATAAAATGAGGGAAAATAGTAAGGAAAAATAGAGGAAAAATTATAGAGAACTAGCTAAGGATAGCCGAAGCAAAGGAGAGGCGAGCGTGCACCCAACCGAGCACCGAACACGCACGCAAGTCGTCGTGCACTTCTCGACCAAATGAAAGGGTATACTCTTATTTACCCTCTCTTCATGTATTTAAGTTCATGTTAGGAAGATCATGTCAAAATCATGTCGTTCGATTTAAGTTTTGTACAAAAATAGCCTCGGAGGTGCTATATAAGCCCTCTCCGAGTGATTTCAAAATTTAACCGACAAGTCCTGAGCAATTCTTGCATATTTAGCCAAGTCAAGTTATTTTACGATTAGTCATATAAAGGTTGCTGGAAAAAGTTGCCGGACAGCCGGCGAAAGGCCGACCTGATACGGAAGTGGTCATCAACCCAGGCGAGTCGGAGGATGAGGGTGAGATGGTCTCGATATTTGGCTAGAAAATATGTTGGAGGAGCCATCTAGTCCTATTTACCGGCCATCATGTGTGAGGGATTGGCCGAAAGGATGTGGTCCACGAGCTAAACTTAAGCCTAGGAGATGCAAGACCAAAAGAACTCGAAGGAAAGACAAGGCAAAGGCTAAGGAAGAGAATTGTTGGTGTAAGCCTTGTTCGAGGAAAAGGCGAGTTCACAAGATGGAGGCTCGAAGGCAAGGTAAGAGTAGAATGGAGGATGGTTGGATTTGGCGAGCTGGTGATTGTATTGGGTTGGATGGATGGGACCCATGGCCATCGGGCAAGCCAACGGAGTCGGACGGCAAAGGGGTCGATGAGGATCGGCGGTCGGGCGTAGGACGCGCATCGGGCCATGATGCGCGCGATAGGGTGAGGCGTATGACGTCGAGGGTACGCGGATGTGGAGTAGAGGATTGAGGCACGGAGGTTGATTGGGACGCGTTGGCGTTTGGCGGCAAAGAGACGGGGAGCACGGGTTGCGCAAAGGCAGCGCACGCGTACAAGGAAATTGGCAAGACCGCGGGGCGCGATGGTGATGGCGAGATGGCTGGCGTGTGCAGTACTCGCTGGGGTGACGAAGACGCGCGCGGGGAGGCCAGCAGGGGCGCGAAGCGCGCGAAGGCGCGCGAGTGCGTGACAGATGCACGAAGCCTAAGCCGTGAGGACATAGGACTGGCGGGCGCGGACGCGCGCGAGAAGGACGGCGAAGGCGAGGTGCGCGCGAAAGCGCACGAATGTAGCACAAGCGCGGGAGTCCTAGGCAGGGCCGGATTAGGAGACGCAGGCGAGGGCACGCATGCGCGAGGTGCAGGCTGCGAAAGCGAGGCGCGCGCCGATTGGCAGGCAGACGCGAGAGACCTAGTCCGCACAGGACTAGGCGATACCGAGGCAATGGGCGCACACGCGCAAGAGGAGGGCGGCGCAGGTGAGGCGTGCGCGATAGCGCGCGCGTGCGCGGAGGACGCGTGCGATGCGGACAAGTGAGGCGGCTGAGATTTGAGCGTGCGAAAGTTTAATTAGGAGCATTCTAGAATTGCTTGGTGTGCAAGCCAAGCAATAGTTATTTGGTAGGTTTAGGATTTTATTGCTTTCTAGTGTTAGGATTTCTATTCTTGCAAGATTTAGGAGATCTAGTATAGTTAGGCTTAGATTTATTTTGCACCTATAAATACCCCATGTACCTCATCATATTTTACATGTTGAATGTTGAATTGAGTATTGAATTGGTGAGCCAATCTTGAGGGGGAACTGATGTTCTTAACGTGTGTTTAAACAAGGCCGTTAGTGCGTGTTTACATACAGTGTCGGAGAGAAGGCCATTAGAGCGTCTTGAAGTCACGGTATCTAGGAGAAGGTCGTAGTGCGTCTGTTAGATACACCTATCCTGGATAAACGAAGGCCCTGAGTGCGCCGTTTGTTCACAACCCGTATAGATAACAACACGATCCGTCATCATTGGTGCTTTCATTGAGAGGTGCTGATTGTGTCTTTATCTCTCTTATCTTTTTCTTTTTTTCGGTTTGCCTTTTGCTGAGGGGGCCGAATTTTTTTTCTTTTTTGTTCGAAATTTTCGAATTTTTGTTCGAATTTTTCATTATTTTTTCGTGTCTTTAAAAAAAAAAGAGTGTCATCTTGTTAGTCCTTTGCTTGATTTTTTCGGTTATTACCTTTTGTTGAGGGGCCGAATTTCTTTTTTGGTTCGATTTTTTTTTAGTCTTTGTTGGGGGTTCGATTTTTTGAATTTTTCCCTATTATTTTCGAATTTTTATAGAGTCAAAAAAAAAAAGAAGAAGAAGAAGAATGTCTTACCCACCATTAGATGAGTTAGATTGTGAAGATCTTGAGATGTTGGAAGGTTTGGAAAGAGAGCTCACACCATGGGAAGCAACATATCTTGATGAGCTTCATGAGCGAAGGAATATTGAAGAGTACGAGCGTCAACTCATGGAAGCCCGAGAAGCAATGGTGATCGAAGCTCATGATCATGAGGATGAAGGGGAGCTAAATTTTCTGATCCTTGAGGACAAGAAAAGTCTCGAAGAGAAGGGGAATGATACGGAAGTGGTCATCAACCCAGGCGAGTCGGAGGATGAGGGTGGCGATGGTCTCGATATTTGGCTAGAAAATATGTTGGAGGAGCCATCTAGTCCTATTTACCGACCATCATGTGTGAGGGATTGGCCAAAAGGATGTGGTCCACGAGCTAAACTTAAGCCTAGGAGATGCAAGACCAAAAGAACTCGAAGGAAAGATAATGCGAAGGCTAAGGAAGAGAATTGTTGGTGTAAGCCTTGTTCGAGGAAAAGGCGAGTTCGCATGATGGAGGCTCGAAGGCAAGGTAAGAGTAGAATGGAGGATGGTTGGATTTGGCGAGCTGGTGATTGTATTGGGTTGGATGGATGGGACCCATGGCCATTGGGCGAGCCAACGGAGTCGGACGGCAAAGGGGTCGATGAGGATCGGCTGTCGGGCGTAGGACGCGCATCGGGCCATGATGCGCGCGATAGGGTGAGGCACACGACATCGAGGGTAGCACGGAGGTTGATTGGGATGCGTTGGCATTTGGCGGCAAAGAGATGGGGAGCACGGGTTGTGCAAAGACAGCGCACGCGTACAAGGAAGTCGGCAAGGCCGCGGGGCGCAATGGTGATGGCGAGATGGCTGGCGTGCGCAGTACTCGCGGGGGTGACGAGGACGCGCGCGGGGAGGCCAGTAGGGGCGCGAAGCGCGCGAAGGCGCGCGAGTGCGCGACAGATGCGCGAAGCCTAAGCCGTGAGGACATAGGACTGGCGGGCGCGGACGCGCGCGAGAAGGACGGCGAAGGCGAGGTGCGCGCGAAAGCGCGCGAATGTAGCACAAGCGCGGGAGTCCTAGGCGGGGCCGGATTAGGAGACACAGGTTAGGGCACGCACGCGCGGGGTGCAGGCAGCGAAAGCGAGGCGCGCGCAATGGCACGCGATTGGCAGGCAGACGCGAGAGACCTAGTCCGCACGGGACTAGGCGATACTGAGGCAATGGGCGCACACGCGCAAGAGGAGGGTGGCGCAGGTGAGGCGTGCGCGATAGCGCGCGCGTGCGCGGAGGACGCGTGCGACGCGGACAAGTGAGGCGGCCGAGAGTTTGAGCATGCGAAAGTTTAATTAGGAGCATTCTAGAATTGCTTGGTGTGCAAGCCAAGCAATAGTTATTTGGTAGGTTTAGGATTTTATTGCTTTCTTGTGTTAGGATTTCTATTCTTGCAAGATTTAGGAGATCTAGTAGAGTTAGGCTTAGATTTATTTTGCACCTATAAATACCCCATGTACCTCATCATATTTTACATGTTGAATGTTAAATTGAGTATTGAATTGGTCAGCCAATCTTGAGGGGGAACTGATGTTCTTAACGTGTGTTTAAACAAGGCCGTTAGTGCGTGGTTACATACAGTGTCGGAGAGAAGGCCATTAGAGCGTCTTGAAGTCACGGTATCTAGGAGAAGGCCGTAGTGTATCTGTTAGATACACCTATTGTGGATAAACGAAGGCCCTGAGTGCGCCGTTTGTTCACAACCCGTATAGATAACAACACGATCTGTCATCATGACCGTAGTGCCTGCCCGCACATAGCATGCACACGGCACGGCCGGCAGTCCCAGCGGGCACACAGACAGTGTCCGCACGCCCAGCAGTGCGTGCGCATAGCCAGTTCCCCGCAGGCAGTCATGTACTGCCGCAGTCATGTGCGTGGGTGTACGCAGTGCACGCCAACACGCACGGCAGTGCGCAGTCAGCCGTCCGCGTACGCCACATGATACGGAAGTGGTTATTAACCCCGGTGAGTCAAGTGATGGGATGGTTGAAGATCTCGATTTATGGTTGGAAAATATGCTAGAGGAACCATCTAGTCCGATTTACCGACCATCATGTGTGAGGGATTGGCCAAAAGGATGTGGTCCGAAGCTGAGAGTGAAGTCTAAGAAGTACAAGGCCAAGCAAGCCCGGAGGAAACGCAAGGTGAAGGCTAAAGAGAAGAAGTGTTGGGTGTAAGCCTTGTGCGAGAAAGAGACGAGCTTGGAAGATAGAGGCTAAAAGGTGGGGTTTGCGATGGGTTGAAGAAAGGTGATGGATACCGACAGAAGATTGTGTGAGGTTGAAGGGTTAGGATCCTTGGCCCGAGCCGACGGGAACGAGCGGCAACAAAGAGGACGACAGTGATCGACTAATGGGCGAATGGCGCGCATCGGCCAATGATGCGCGCGGTTGGAGTGAACAGGCCACACGCGGGTGCACGATAAATGGAGAGGTGCAAGAGAGCAACGCACAAGGGTGCGCGACAGGTGAACGCGAGGTGTAGGATGCGCATGGGTGCGATGTAAGGGAGCGAGCCACGAACGGTGGCGAGGACGCACGCAAAGCGGCTGGCTGGGACGCGGAGCGCGCAGGGGCACGCGAGTGGGATAGAAGCGCGGGCGCATGCCTATGCGCAATAGGCATAGGCGAGAACGGTAGCGCGCACGCACGCGATGGGGTCGGCGCCCAGCGAGAATGCGCGAGAGACGGTGCGTGCGCGGAGGACGCGGGCGAAGCTGCGGCTGACAAGGATTAAGCCTCGCAACGCGCGCGACATGAGGCGGCTGAAAGGTTTATGGCGGTTGGAGTTTTGGGGCAAGAGGATTCCTTGTGCATCAAGATACTTGGTGTGCAAGACAATTAATTAGTATTTTGGTAGTAGTAGGAT
Source organism: Striga hermonthica (assembly GCA_902706635.1). Taxonomy (NCBI): domain Eukaryota; kingdom Viridiplantae; phylum Streptophyta; class Magnoliopsida; order Lamiales; family Orobanchaceae; genus Striga; species Striga hermonthica. Next base: position 13,546 of record CACSLK010032366.1, on the reverse strand, counting down.
TTTATTTCTATGTTGCTTTTATTTATTAGTAGTAGAAGATGCTAGGAAATTTACTAGCATTAGGATTTATTTTATTGCATAGAATAGGAGATCTAGTTAGATTAGAATTAGATTTATTCTGCACCTAAAAATACCCCATGTACCTCATCATAAAAGATGTCTTGAAAGTCTTGAATTGAGTATTGAATTGGTGAGCCAATTGTGAGGGGAACTTTATGTTCTAACATGTGATAAACAAGGCCGTTAGTGCGTGTTTACATACAGTGTCGGAGAGAAGGCCGTTAGTGCGTCTTGAAGTCACGGTATCTAGGAGAAGGCTCTGAGTGCGTCTGTTAGATACATCTATCGTGAGTAATCGAAGGCCCTGAGTGCACGATTATTCACAACCCCGTATAGATAAAAACACGGTCCGTCATCATTGGTGCTTTTGTTGAGAGGTGCTGATCGTGTTCTTATCTATCTATCTTTTTTTTTTATTTTTTTCGGTTTTGCCTTTTGCTGAGGGACCGAAGTTTTATTTTTGGTTCGAAATTTTCGAATTTCTATTCGAATTTTTCGTTTATTTTTCATAAGTCTTAAAAAAAAAGTGTTATCTAGTCCTTTGTTTGATTTTTTGTTCGGTTATTACCTTTTGTTGAGGGGCCGAATTTCTCTCTGTTTTATTCTTTATTTTTGGGTTCGAATTTTGTATTATTTAGAGTCAAAAAAAAAAAGTCTTACTTGCGATTGGATGAATTGGATCTGGAAGATCTTGAGTATCTCTAAGGATTGGAAAGGGAATTAACTCCTTGGGAGCAAGAATTTTTGGAGGAGCTTCATGAACGTAGAGATTGGGAGGAGCGTGAACGACAACTCATGGAAGTTAGGGGAGTTGAAGTGGCCAACGTTCAGAACAATGAAGATGAAGGTGCGTTAAATTTTCTAATCCTTGAGGACAAGGAAAGTCTCGAAGAGGAGGGGAATGATACGGAAGTGGTTATTAACCCCTGTGAGTCAAGTGATGGGATGGTTGAAGATCTCGATTTATGGTTGGAAAATATGCTAGAGGAACCATCTAGTCCGATTTCTGGCCATCATGTGTGAGGGATTGGCCAAAAGGATGTGGTCCGAAGCTGAGAGTGAAGTCTAAGAAGTACAAGGCCAAGCAAGCCCGAAGGAAACGCAAGGCGAAGGCTAAAGAGAAGAAGTGTTGGTGTAAGCCTTGTGCGAGAAAGAGACGAGCTTGGAAGATAGAGGCTAGAAGGCGGGGTTTGCGATGGGTTGAAGAAGGGTGGTGGATACCGGCGGAAGATTGTGTGAGGTTGAAGGGTTGGGATCCATGGCCCGAGCTGACGGGAACGAGCGGCAACAAGGAGGACGACAGTGATCGGCTAATGGGCGAATGGCGCGCATCGGCCCATGATGCGCGCGGTTGGACTGAACAGGCCACACGCTGGTGCACGGTCGACGGAGAGGTGCAAGAGAGCTACGCACAAGGGTGCGCGACAGGTGAACGCGAGGTGTCAAATGCGCAAGGGCGCGATGTAGGCGAGCGGGCCACAGACGGTGGCGAACAATGAAGATGAAGGTGCGTTAAATTTTCTAATCCTTGAGGACAAGGAAAGTCTCGAAGAGGAGGGGAATGATACGGAAGTGGTTATTAACCCCGGTGAGTCAAGTGATGGGATGGTTGAAGATCTAGATTTATGGTTGGAAAATATGCTAGAGGAACCATCTAGTCCGATTTCTGGCCATCATGTGTGAGGGATTGGCCAAAAGGATGTGGTCCGAAGCTGAGAGTGAAGTCTAAGAAGTACAAGGCCAAGCAAGCCCGAAGGAAATGCAAGGCGAAGGCTAAAGAGAAGAAGTGTTGGTGTAAGCCTTGTGCGAGAAAGAGACGAGCTTGGAAGATAGAGGCTAGAATGCGGGGTTTGCGATGGGTTGAAGAAGGGTGGTGGATACCGGCGGAAGATTCTGTGAGGTTGAAGGGTTGGGATCCATGGCCCGAGCTGACGGGAACGAGCGGCAACAAGGAGGACGACAGTGATCGGCTAATGGGCGAATGGCGCGCATCGGCCCATGATGCGCGCGGTTGGACTGAACAGGCCACACGCTGGTGCACGGTCGACGGAGAGGTGCAAGAGAGCAACGCACAAGGGTGCGCGACAGGTGAACGCGAGGTGTCAGATGCGCAAGGGCGCGATGTAGGCGAGCGGGCCACAGACGGTGGCGAGGACGCACGCAAAGTGGCTGGCTGGGACGCGGAGCACGCATTGGCGCGCGAGTGGGACAGCAGCGCGGGCGCATGCCTATGCGCAATAGGCATAGGCGAGAACGGTAGCGTGCACGCATGCGATGGGGTCGGCGCCCAGCGGGAATGCGCGAGAGATGGCGCGTGCGGAGGACGCGGGCGAAGCCGCGGCCGACAAGGATTAAGCCTCGCAACCGCGCGACATGAGGCGGCCGAAAGGTTTATGGCGGTTGGAGTTTTGGGGCAAGAGGATTCCTTGTGCATCAAGATACTCTGTGTGCAAGACAATTAATTAGTATTTTGGTAGTAGTAGGATTTTATTTCTATGTTGCTTTTATTTATTAGTAGTAGAAGATGCTAGGAGATTTACTAGCATTAGGATTTATTTTATTGCATAGAATAGGAGATCTAGTTAGATTAGAATTAGATTTATTCTGCACCTATAAATACCCCATGTACCTCATCATAAAAGATGTCTTGAAAGTCTTGAATTGAGTATTGAATTGGTGAGCCAATTGTGAGGGGAACTTTATGTTCTAACGTGTGATAAACAAGGCCGTTAGTGCGTGTTTACATATAGTGTCGGAGAGAAGGCCGTTAGTGCGTCTTGATGTCACGGTATCTTGGAGAAGGCCCTGAGTGCGTCTGTTAGATACACCTATCGTGAGTAATTGAAGGCCCTGAGTGCGCAATTATTCACAACCCCGTATAGATAAAAACACGATCCGTCATCACCACAGCGCGTCGCACGCCCAATAGCGTGCCCCGCAACGTCCGTACGTCCGCCAACAGCGTTCCGCGCACGCTGGCCAGTAGTCACGCACGCCAACTGTAACACCCCACTTTGATTTTAAAGAAATTCCAAACTTTCCAAAAATCAGTATAAAATTTTCAAACTCATTTTCGAAATCATGGGCGTTTCACAACATTAAACATCAATCAAGTCGTATCTGGTTGTTCACATGGTTTTCATAACTTTTTAAAATTCAACTCCACATGATTATTAGCTAAACCACATAGCATGCATAATCGAAGACACATGATAATCCATAAATAAATCTCATACGAATATCAAACACAGGGTCCAAAATCCCGACACAGACTATTTTTGAAAACGTTTCAAAATGTCTCAAAGACCACACTTTATTCATAAAGGAAGTGGAAACATAAACATCATAATCATGACCAACCCACTCGTCTTTTCCCCGTCATCCGGAACCTGCTTAACCTGCATCCGTTAAGAGCATGTGGGAGTAAGCACAAGATAAAAGTAGTGCTCACTACTATGCACATAAATAACATATGTCAAATGATATGGTCGCAACATGAATATAAGATAATCACATCATGTCTCATCTCCTATCAAAATCACAACAACCACATTACTCCAGTGCACATCTATTGCTAGCCGCAGAACGGGGATTCATTACCCGAAGGCGGGAGTACATGCCACGCTACGGACACGGCCTTCCATATGGGCTTACGTACCTCGCAATGGCACGGCCATATCAGGACTTAAGGAGACTTGCCTCACAAGGACAACCGTATTACATCGACGGGGACAACCGTACCGACGGCCGTAACAACTCACATCGATAGGCTACATATTTCATATTCATACATAGATCATGCCCATAAGAAATAAACATTCATCATTCATGGCATAGACAATTTTAGATTAGAACCCACCTGGTACAACAAAGGAATATGGCACACAACGGGAGTAGGCAGCGAGCACGGCTCGTCAGACACCTACAATAATTTAATACTAAGATCAACACCTACTTGACCTTAGAGAACAATCACAAGCATACATTGGTCGAACTTGATTCAACCAAGTAGTTCGTGAAGTTCCGTGGATATTGGAACACTTGGATCCTACATCTAGACTTGACCAAAATGCATATTAATAGCAGATATAGTCTTAGCACACTAAACAAAGTCAAACAGTTCAAAGGCACACATAAGGGTTCGGGAAAAATTATAAGAAAAGCTTGGGTCTGGCCCCGGGCTGTTCGCTGGCATGGTCGTGCAC
>CACSLK010032357.1:59804-70481 GCA_902706635.1 Striga hermonthica | reverse complement strand
AAAAACGAAAATTTTACTCTGATTTTTCAAAGCTAGTAGTAAGGCGGGGTGTGACAAGGTTCACGTAGTGTTGATGAGTATAACGTGGAATTTTATAAACTCTTGGCACATGTAGATACTCGGGAAACTCCGGATCAATTAGCTTCCCGATATATTGATGGGTTATGTGTCTCTTTCCAGGATGTGTTGAATATGTTCATTCCGGTTTCTGTTTCAGAGACACATCAGCGGGCTTTACTAGTGGAACAACAGCAGGCCTGTCGGCCACCTTCGTTCATTTTTGCCGTCTCGACAGCCTTCGACTCATCCTACGACTTCGACACCATCTTCATCCATTCGACCAACTGGGGTTTCTGCTCCTTCTGGTACTACGGTTGGGGGTCGTGTTGGTGGAAATGTGCCTGGGGGTAACATTCGCCCAACGGGTGCTCCGAGGTGTTTTTTATGCGATGAACTGGGGCATCGACATGCTTAATGTCCAAAATCGGTGGGTACATGTTCGTTCTACTTTTGTCATCTTTTTCATGTTCGTTTTATCTTTATTTTTCCCCATTCTAGGTATTTTTATTTGGTTCTTGGTCCATTTTGTGTCTTTTCGTGTTTTCTCCCTATTTTGCTTGTTTTTGGTTTTCTTGTGTGTTTTTCTCATTTTTCTGTGCTTTTCTTGTCCGTGGTGATGTGTAGGTTAGGTGGCTCGGTTGGAAAGTGGTCGTGCGGGGATTACTATCTAGGAGGTTGGAGTCGAGTCCAGGAGAAAAAGATTGAAGTAAATTCCGAGTCCAGAAGCATACATGAAAGCCCGAGAGATGCGGCAAAACTACTTCCCCGCGGCCCGCGACGGTTCCCGACAGCCGTGGGGAACAAAATTACTCGTGCCCAGTTTTAGTTGCCGCAGCCTCGACTCCTTCTTCACCGCGGCCGCGGAGAACAACAAAGGTCCCAGAATGCAGCTTCAGTTCAGGAAAAGTCGCGGCCTCGAGTTCAGCCGCGGGCGTTCTTCACAACGGCTCGCGGCATGCTTCGCGGCCGCGGAGGCCGCGACGTACAGAAATTAAAGAGTAGTTTTTGTAATCATTCTTCATTATGTTTTAAGCTAGGTTTTGAATATCTCTCTCGTACTTTCACTCGAAGAATTATTTTTATTTTAGACTCAGTTACTTCATGTTGGTCGAGACAAGTTGAAGGTTTATTCATGAATTGGCTTAAATTCGTCGGCAGCGCACGTAGCACATGCCTACGGGCCGTGTCATGTTATCTCCTATTATGATCATATTTGTCCGAGTGAATTATGTCCCAACAGCCTTTAAATAAGGTATTATTGTCAGTTTCTGAAGATCGGTCGGAGAAAATTCATGTTTGGTCGAGGGATTGGCTTATCGCCAATCGTGCGCGCACGGAGTGCGTACCCCGACACTCTATTAGTTCATCGAGCAAAGCCTGTTAATTTTAAGAAAAATTAGCATGTATGATCATTTCATGTTATAATATTTTGTTTCATGTTGATATTGCCGGAGAAAGTCGCCAGACGACCGACGAGGGTCGGCCGTACTTGTGCTGTCCGCACGCCGCGGCCGCAGCGTACCGGCGGGTGTATGGGGTGCGAGGGGATGCGCGGTATGGTGCCGCGTGAGGTCAGTACCCGCAACAGGTAGCTATTGGCGATGCGCGTGCGCACGCCAACACCCAGTCGTGCACGCCAGCATGCGGTAACGCACGCCAGTGCACAACATCGCGCGACAGTGGCCCCGGCATCGCCAGCGGGCCGCTCGAGTAGCCAGCGTCGCGGGTGTTGCTCAGTAGCGCCCGCGCAATGCCAGTCATGTCCAGCCAGCGCTTGTGCGCATATTCATGAGTTCAGCAGCACGTCGTGGTGTGCGGTAACACCCGACCATGCCAGTCGCGCGGCAGCCAACGCAGGTAGCGTGCGGCAGTGCCCAGGTCACGTCCTGATGGGCTTAATTCACGTCAGCCATGGCCAGGTGCACGCAGCATCCTTGGCCGAGGCTTCGGCAGGCCCGACAGCGGCCGTGTCTGTACCCATTCACACCAGCAGTCGCGCCCAAAGCCGCAGCAAGGCCGTGGGCCGAGTCAGCTGCCAACCGACCGGTCCGAGCAGACTGACGGTCCGGCTAGACCGGTTCAGACCCTGTTCAGACCGGTTTGGACCGGTTCGACCAAGTTTTGATATTTAAGTTCCGGTTCATGATTTCAATCCTATTTTCAATCAAATTCTGCGTCCGGTTCAGTTCAAAAAAATTCATGTCAGTTCAATTCCGATTTTAGCTGGTTCCGGTTATACCAATTAAATCCGTAAATCATTTTTAAGTCCTATAGAGCATCTTAACATATTTAAAGGGTTATTTTATCAGGCTGAGCATAGCATTTAGTAATTGTTTATATTATTTTCAGTTTGATCAGGATACGGTTGTCAGCACTGCCTTTTTATTCAGACGAATCAGGTGGGGACTCAGACTGGGTATTACATTGATTATAATTATTCTACCATGTTTGAGGTATGTATTATCAGTATCCGCTCGTAATGGTCGCCGGTCCATTCTGGGTTCTAGTGGCCTTAGTCTGCCTACTAGAGTGTGCACATGGTGTCCGGCATTAGTATTTTGCTGGCAGATGTTCAGGTATCAGGCAGGTGATGATATTATCTCACCATTAGTATCAGATCATGATTATTCAGTACCGGTTTCATGTTCATGCTCATGCCAGGATCATGTTATTGTAATTATTTTCACTGTTTACTTTAGTATGAGTTTCCATGGAGCACAGTGGACTTTAGTGCTCACGACTCAATTTTATCATGTTTTTCAGGTCATGGAGACGGGGCGAAGATGTGAGATGACGAGCGGTTCAGGACTTATGCTTATAAAGTTTAAATTATATGGGAGTTATGCTTATAAAGTTTAAATTACATTTTGTACAGTTTGAATTTGGCATAGCAGTGCTATTGCTATCTCCCGTAGACTTATTTTCACGATCATAGCACTGCTATCCTATTTTGCCACTACAGTTTCCGCTGACTTTTCACTGTTCGTCATTCTTAGTCCTTTTTGACTGTCAGCAGACTGTGAGCTGTTTTCTTAAATCAGTCTGATTCAAAAGTAAGTCATGTATTATGGTAGCACTTCGAAATAGTATTTTGCAAACCAGTCAGTATTTTATTTAAAAAAGGTTTATATAAACGCACTCTGATTTTCATGATAAGGCGGGGTGTTACAGTACACCTCCTGGAACTCCACAACTTAATGGAGTTTCAGAAAGGAGGAATCGAACATTGTTGGACATGGTTCGATCAATGATGAGTTCCACTAGTTTACCGCTTTCATTCTGGGGTTATGCCTTAGAAACAACAGCACATATTTTGAATAGAGTGCCAAGTAAAGTTGTACCCATCACACCTTATGAGATATGGTGTGGCAAAACACCCTCGTACAAGTATTTGAAAGTATGAGGTTGTACAGCTTATGTGAAGCAGCTAGTGGAAGGTAAGTTGGATATGAGATCCATCTTATGTAAATTTGTGGGGTATTCAAAAGAGTCTATTGGATACTATTTCTATAACCCTTATGGACAAAATGTGTTTGTTTCGAGGAATGCTGTATTCTTAGAGGAAGAGTTTCTTTCTACGAATAGCGGAGTTGTAGAACTTAATGAAGAACCACAAGAAATTCCACAAAATACCATAAATAACATACCAATAGAGACTGGACCATCTATAACACGACCTCTTCGGAGATCTGAAAGGATTTCTAGGGCGCCTGAGAGGCTGTACCTATTGTTAGAAAACAAAAAAGAGGGACTCCTTTTAGATAATGATCCAATAAGCTATGATGAGGCAATGTCAGACATTGGACTCAGATAAATGGCAAGAAGCTATGCAATCCAAAATGGATTCCATGTATTCAAACAAGGCATGGACCTTGGTTGATCCACCACAAGGTATTGTACCCATAGGTTGTAAATGGGTTTACAAACGAAAACGTGGTGTAGGTAGAGAAGTAAATACTTTTAAAGCAAGACTGGTTGCTAAAGGTTATACTAAAAAACAAGGTGTTGATTATGAGGAAACTTTTTCACCAGCAGCAATGCTTAAATCTATTCGGATATTGCTAGCCATAGCTGCGTATTATGATTACGAGATATGGCAAATGGATGTGAAAACTGCTTTTCTTAATGGAAACATTAAGGAAGACATTTATATGAAACAGCCGCAGGGTTTCATATCCAGTGGGAGCGAACAAATGGTTTGTAAGCTTCAAAGGTCCATTTATGGACTTAAACAAGCTTCAAAGAGTTGGAACATTCGGTTTGATAAAACGATCAAAATGTTTGATTTTCATAAGAATCCGGATGAACCATGTGTTTATAAAAAGGTTAGTGGGAATGCAGTTGTATTTGTTGTACTCTATGTTGATGACATCCTACTCATTGGGAATGATATAGGGATGTTACAGTCAACACGGACATGGTTGTCAAAACAGTTTTCCATGAAAGACTTGGGAGAAGCATCTTTTATCCTAGGGATAAAAATCTATAGAGATAGATTTAAAAAGATGATCGGACTATCCCAGTCTACGTACATAAATAAGGTACTAAAAAGGTTTAGTATGGAAGAATCCAAACGTGGATATATTCCAATGAGTCATGGAGTTTCATTTTCTAAAACGATGTCTCCAAAGACACCTGAAGAAAGAGAACGGATGAATCATATACCTTATGCATCAGCTATTGGTAGCATTATGTATGCAATGTTATGTACAAGACCTGATGTGGCTCATGCACTTAGTGTAACGAGCATATATCAGTCTAATCCAGGTGAAGAACACTGGAAAGCCGTTAAGATGATTCTTAAGTACTTAAGAAGGACTAAGGATATCTTTATGGTATATGGTAATGGAGAACTGAAACTAGAAGGCTTTACTGATTCTGGTTTTCAGTCCGATAAAGATGACTTTAAATCCATATATGGATACTTGTTTACTCTGAATGGAGCAGCAGTTGGTTGGAAAATTTCCAAACAAGAAACGATTGCTGACTCTACAACAGAGGCTGAATATATTGCTGCATCTGATGCTGCAGAGGAAGCTGTTTGGATAAGGAACTTCATTCATGGGTTGGGTGTAGTACCATCTGTTGTTGATCCAATAACGATTTATTGTGATAACAATGGGGCTATTGCTCAAGCAAATGAACCAAGATCTCATCAAAGATCCAAACACATTATGAGACGATACCATTTGATTAGAGAAATCATTGGTAGAGGAGACGTCGTAATGGAGCGAGTCGACTCAGCAGAAAATATAGCTGACCCCTTAACTAAGCCTTTATCACAAAAAGTGTTCGAAGGACATCTTGAGAAGATGGGTCTAAGATACATGAGTGATTGGAACTAGGGCAAGTGGGATATTGTTAGAGTAGAATACCTGTCATTCCAATCAGATTGGACATATTCTACTTGTAAATACGATCTATTAGAATTATATTAATAAATAGGCATTACTTTATCTTATGAATTAGCATTTATTCTATATTTGCACTTAAGATAAAGTCCCTAGATCATATATAGCTACAAGATATGGTTGCGCGTAGAGATGGTAATCATGGAACATATCTTGGATGCTGTGATCTTAAATTCAGTTCCAAGTCGTAGGATATTTCGAGATGGGATGTCGAATAATCCGGAAAGACTTGTACATATGATGTATGCTTGTTGGACAAGAATGTTGTATTCCATCAACATTAGCGTGGGACGCAAATACATATATGTGGGTGCTTGTTAGAGAACAAGTTCACTGGACATGACCGTATGAAAATTCTTAATGAAAGATTTTTCTGTCGAATAAGAATTTTCATGTTACAATAGTACATGATTGATCCTATGACTTGAGGCACGATGGTAAATTTGTGCATATTATATTATACTTTGATTTATCCTTTTGATTGCTAGCACAATCGTATAAAGGGATATTTTGGGTATTATATTAATATGTATGGAAGTTTGTCAGTGGCCAACAAAGGATTCGACACTTATGAGATAAGTGAATTTCCTATGTATTTCATAGTTAGTAATTCAAAGACCTTAGCCAAGGCGGGATGAATAGAGATTCATAAATAAATTCCTATACTTGAAATAGAATCATAGTTATTAAATCAATTGGGTTTTGACTTATAAATTCATACCGAAGATTTAATCGAAAAATTGGATGTCGAAAAGATTTTACATGTATGGACTTGTAATCGAAAAAGTTTACTCGCTATTCACTTAATACTAGATTCATGCTACTTGCTAGATGTTCCCATGATATGTGGGTTCTTGAAATTAAGGAGTTAATTTCATGAATAAGAGTTAATTAGATTAACTCAAATTACAAAGAGTTGTAAGCCCACTACTAGTATTAATAGTGAACCTCAAAGGTCACACCAAGTTTTGAATGAAAACAAGTTAAAGTGATATTTCTAAAGAGTTAGAATTAATTGATAATGATTAATTAAATAATATAATTATTTAATTAATTATCTAATTATGAATTAGATATCAATTAAAAGGAATATTATAAATTAATCAATTGGATTGATTAATTTGATTTTTGGATATTAATTAAGTAATTAATATAATTACTAAATTAATAGTTGGATTTTAAAATATGATTTTAAAATTCAAACACAAAATAATAATATGATTATTATAAAGAGGATAATATTATAATTGGGAGAAAAGATTATTTTAATATAATCTTGAAAAGTGTTTTCAAGAATTATTATTTTATCTTTAATATGATTAAAGATTAAAATAATGAAGAGATAAAATAATGGTGGTTGATGGTGGTTATGAACCACTTCACATTATTAATTAAAAGTCAATATTTGGTATGATTATTTAAATAAAATCTGATTTTATTTAAAATAAATAATTATCAAATATTGATTATTTTATGCTAAAATATTTAGTATAAATATTTGCAAAATGTTTGCACATTTAAGAGAAGTCTTTGAAATTTTTGAAGAGTTGAAAAAGAGAGAGAAAGAAGAAGAGTTCTTTAAAATAAAATAAAATTTAAGAAAGAGTTCTTAAATTATAATAAAATAATATTTTATCTCCCAATAAAAATCCTTTTAATATTCCTATATCGAAACCGATATTTTTCTACTAGCGAAGAAAGAGATATCAGTGTTGGATTTCAAAATGTGGACTCGATTAGAGGGATGACACTTGGATTCCTAAAGCGAGACGAGATCTAACCAGAAATTGATTTCCTCAATCATCGTCGATTTTGAAGGAGTTCAAGACAAAGGTAAATTTTGAATTTACTTATAACAAATCAAAATTTGTATTATTACATGTTTTTAAATGATGACGATTTGTGCATTCACTATATATATACGTATGGGTTGAGTATTTATATGATAAATACTTGTTTTTGAAACATAATTTTCCGCTGCGTATAACCCTTACGGTACAGGCGAACCTAACAGGCTAACATCCCAAAAGGTACAAGTACATTCTGAATCCCAACTGGTGGTCGGGAAGTTTCAAGAGGGGTTTGAAGTAAAGGAAGATCGGATGCAGAGGTATGTTGATGAAATGAAGAAATTGAAAGAGGAGTTTGACTCGTTCGAGCTGATACAGATCCCTCGGGGGGGAAAATGATTGAGCAGACATGTTATCGAAGATTGCTCAAATTCTAGTGGATTGTAAGAGTAGGAGCGTAACTCTATTACATATGGAGAAGAGTTTGGTCGTTTCGGAGGTGGCAGAAATCGAGGAGGTTGAGGATTGGAGGGCCCCGATCTTAGAGGAGTTGAAGGGGGGAAGGGCGATAAAGGTAGTGAGGAGATTTTTTAAGCACGGAGGCATTCTCTACAAACGGTCATATGCTGGACCGCATTTATGCTGTGTGACTAAGGAAGAAGGTCGATACGTGCTGAGAGAAGTGCACGAAGGATGTTGTAGTGACCACAACAAGTCGGGGGCCTTGATCGCAAAAATTCTGAAAGCAGGTTACTTCTGGCCGACGATGAAGGAGGATGCGAAGGCGATGGTGAGGAAAGGTTTACAGTGCCAGAAGCACGACCTACTCATTCATCAACCGGTGGAGGCGATGAAAACAATGAGTGCCCCTATACCATTTGCCCAGTGGGGATTCGACTTGGTGGGGCCAATGCCACAAGGAACTAGGCAGAGGAAGTTCTTGATCGTGGCGGTTAATTATTTCACAAAATGGGTGGAGGCCGAACCCCTGGCCAAGATCACGGAGGAGAAAGTTATCAACTTCTTGTATAACAATATTTGCTGTAGATTTGGTGTACCCAAGGTGTTGATATCAGACAATGGAACTCAATTCAACGGCAAGTGGATTCGAAAATGGTGTGAGGATATGAAGATCGAGAAACACTTTGCCTCTATCGCTCATCCGCAAGCCAATGGCCAGGTCGAGGTAACTAACCGAATCATACTGAATGGGATGAAGACAAGGCCGAAAAAGGCCTTGGGGGCATGGGTCGACGAGTTGACTTCTGTACTTAGGGCATACCGCACTATCCCGAGATCGACAACAGGAGAAACCCCTTTTATCCTGGTGTATTGGATGGAGGCGCTGCTGCCAGTCGAGGTCGAGTTATCATCGCAAAGGTCGAGCACATATGACCCTGGGCAAAATGAAGATCTAATGATGGCGGCTTTGGACACGATCGAGGAACTCCGCGAAAAAGCAGTGATCAGAGTGGAGGCATACAAACAAAGGATGCGAGTAGCTCATGATAAGAAGGTGAAAGTTCGTAGACTGCAAGTGGGTGACTTGGTCTGGAAACGCGTCGACGTGCTCAAGCATGTGGGGAAGCTGGAGCCAAACTGGGAGGGACCATACCTGGTCGAGCGAGTACATGTCGGAGGAGCATACTCGCAAAGGACGCAGAAGGCCAATCACTTGCCAGGTCGTAGAACATAGCTAATTTGAAAACATATTATGTGTAAAATTTTTGTTTTCTTCAAAAATATCCTGGAAATCTGAACAAAGATGTAACTTGCAAAATTCGCTCGAAAAAGTTAATGAAATCCATATTGTTGGTGTTATATACTTAAGCTTTGCTTTAGTGAATATTACACTTGTTATTCCTTGATGAATGAGAATTACGTTTGGTTAAATAAGTTCCACGTTCTGTTGTTTTGCATGTAGATAAGTGGGTCGTCATCGGGCATACCGAAGATCACTATATCAGTTACTTGCGAAACAAGAATCGTTGGTTCACAACCTAGATGAAATTGAACAACCCATCGGAACGGTTGTAGTGTCAACCGTACGGTTTGTCTTGACCGATTAGTTGCACTAGTACATTTATGTATTGAACAGGATCCCAGAGAGGGATGTTCGTTTTATACTAATCGTCGTAAACGAACTAGGCCTCAGTTAATTATTGCGTGCTCTTAACCCGTAAGATATAAAATAGGCATGTGCACATAATTGTTGTTGCTTTGATTCTTTGGGTGAGATCCAAGCCGGGTCGACATACTTAAAGAATTGGGTAATAACATTGTGTGTTCGATGTGCTATTAGGATATTTACGGTCACCATGTGCGTTAGTATGATGATGTCCCCGAAGTGAGTTCATGAAGGAATATTATGCTAAACCGTGCAGGTGGATTTATTCCGGCATAATATGAATGCTATGAGCGAGCGCTAGCTTCGGTAATATAATATATTAATTAATTCTTGATTATTAGTGATCGAATTAATTAATGGACATTATATCTTAAACATGGGGAGGCAAATCGGATAATTATAAGAAGGAGTCTCATATGTAATTTGGGATAGGTGAAGGGAGTGCAATAATATTATTGTGGTGGACTTTAATATTATTAATATATTAATTGTGGGGTTGCTCCACAGTATTAATATATTAGAAGCCCTTATCCTATTCTCCTTAGGGTCCCTACTGTAGCTCTATATATACAGCATTAGGCTCATGGAAGAGAAGAGAACAATCCCATAATCCTTGGGAAACGTCCAGCCCTCTCTTTCTCTCTCTTCCAAGGAGTTCTTCTATTTCTTGTGTTCCACTGATACAAGATCTAGAAAGCTGTTTGAGAATACTGTAGAAGATCTTAAGGTATACAGAGATTCCAATCATACATCCAAACCGGAGACGAAAACCAGCAAGTGACCATACCACGACGACCAGGACGACGAGATGAAGAGATCGCCGTCGAGATCGCCGCCGTACGCCGCCGCACGCGCCGTCGGAGGTTTCCAGCTGCCGAGGATAACGCGCGTGCGTGAGAGCGCGTGAACGCTTCGATTTCTGATCGATCAACGCAGTTGACTTCGCCGTGACGTCAGCTTTCTGGATTGGTCAAGTTTGTTCGATTCCGAGAAGATTTGATTTGCGGTCAACTGTCCGGGCCAGCCAGATCTACATAAATTTTAAGCAGTAAGTTTTCTTCATCAAACCTTTAGATCCGCTGCGCATAGGTTTATGTTGAATGTTTGTCTGTGATTTGTGCATATCGAGATCCTCATGGGTTCCAACAATTGGTATCAGAGCTTGAGGTTAATCCGTTATGTACAAGATCCGGATTAAACTGCTTAATTTCTATGTGTGCTCAAGCGCAGCAATATATATTGGATTATATGCATAACTTGGTTTTGCAGGAAGTAGTTAATCCACTAT
>CACSLK010032357.1:36661-47850 GCA_902706635.1 Striga hermonthica | reverse complement strand
ACCGACCATGAGTCGTGGGGTGGTTTTGTGTCGAAAGCTGTGATCCCTACTAAGTATAGTGATACTCGTGAAGTGGATTCCTCTTTATGTTGACCATGAGTCGTGGGACATACTGGTGGGCCACTATCATGAATGTTTGATGGGTTTGATTTGACACTTAGTAATATATATAGTCATAAAATTGAGGTATATAAGGAAAAGTGAGGCAAAATATCTTGAAGGTTGTATAATGATACAATTGTCAAAAGTTGACTACAGATATAAATGTTTCATGCGTACTCATAAAATTGGGATATGGAATATTTTTATTGGACTTCAAGCCCACTATGAAAATTAGATTTTCATAACTAAAATGGGGTTTTAATTAAAATAGTGGGAGACATTTAATGTTAAAGACCTAATATTAAATGAATATAAATTTCAAAGTCTAAATATTTTCTGCTTCGTTTGTTATTTTTTTAGATCGGTCTACTAAAATGGCTAAAAATCCAATTGCAAGTAACCTTGAACAAAACAAATTAACTAAACCCAATAAATGTTATCATTGTGGTAAAACTGAGCATTGGAAGAGGAATTGCAAGGAGTATCTTGCAAGCCTGAAAAGTTCAGACATTTATTTTGTTAAAGTTAACTTATCAGTTAACGATTCTTCTTGGGTATTGGATACTGGTTGTGGTTCACATATTTGCAATGATTTGCAAATAATGGCAAGAAGTTAAAAGCTAGAAAATGATGAAACAATCCTAAGGATGGACAATGGGGCAAGGGTTGCTGCCAAAACTATTGGGAATGTTTATCTAGCTTTAAATGATGGTGTAACAGTTTGTTTGACAAATTGTTTATATGTTCTAGATGTTATAAGAAACATAATCTCTATTCCAGAATTGGATAGAGAAGGTTTTAAGTTCATAATTGAGAATGGAAGATGTTCCATTTTCAAAGATACAACTTTTATATATTCCGAAAATTTGACAAATGGGTTATATACCATTACACCACAAAGTCCCATCCTAACTATTCAACAAAATAAAAGAAAATCAGATAATCATAGTTCATTCATACTTTGGCATGCTCGATTAGGTCATATATCTGAAAAGAGGATTCACAAATTGGGACCAAAACTTGACCTTAGGGGAGAGGAAAGGTTGTCTACTTGTGAGTCATGTCTTAAAGGTAAAATGACAAAATCACCATTTGTTGGACAAGTGGAGCGAGCTAAAGGTCTGTTGGATTTGATTCATACAGATGTTTGTGGACCACTAAATGTTAGTGCCAAGGGGAACTACTTTTATTTCATAGCTTTTACCGATGATTATTCACGGTATGGATATGTATACCTATTAAGGTACAAATCTGAAGTATTTGAAAATTTCAAAGAATTCAGAAATGAAGTAGAAAAACAAATTGGTCGTAATATAAAAGTTCTTCGATCAGATCGAGGAGGTGAATATTTGACCAATGCGTGTCTTGATTATTTAAGAGATAATGGGATTATTTCACAGTGGACACCTCCTGGAACTCCACAACTAAATGGGTTTCAGAAAGAAGGAATCGAACATTGTTGGACATGGTTCGATCAATGATGAGTTCCACTAGTTTACCTTTTTCATTCTGGGGCTATGCCTTAGAAACAGCAACACATATTTTGAATAGAGTGCCAAGTAAAGTTGTACCCAGCACACCTTATGAGATATGGTGTGGAAAAACACCCTCGTACAAGTATTTAAAAGTATTGTGTTGCACTGCTTATGTGAAGCAGTTAGTGGGAGGTAAGTTGGATATGAGATCCATCTTATGTAAATTTGTGGGGTATCCAAAAGAGTCTATTGGATACTATTTCTATGACCCCTCTGAACAAAAGGTGTTTGTTTCGAGGAATGATGTTTTCTTAGAGGAAGAGTTTCTCTCAAAGAATAGTGGAGTCATAGAACTTAATGAAGAACCACAAGAAATTCCACAAAATACCACAAATAATATACCAGTAGAGACTGGACCATCTGTAACACAACCTCTTCGGAGATCTGAAAGGATTTCTAGGGCGCCTGAGAGGCTATACCTATTGTTAGAGAACAATGAAGAGGGACTCCTTTTGGATAATGATCCAATAAGCTATGATGAGGCAATGTCGGACATTGACTCAGATAAATGTCAAGAAGCTATGAAATCTGAGATAGATTCCATGTATTCAAATAAAGTATGGACTTTGGTTGAACCACCACAGGGTATTGTACCCATAGATTGTAAGTGGGTTTACAAACGAAAACGTGGTGGAGATGGAGAAGTAAATACTTTTAAAGCAAGACTGGTTGCTAAAGGTTATACTCAAAAACAAGGAATTGATTATGAGGAAACTTTTTCACCAGTAGCAATGCTTAAATCCATTCGGATATTGCTAGCTGCGTATTATGACTACGAGATATGGCAAATGGATGTGAAAACTGTTTTTCTTAATGGAAACATTAAGGAAGACATTTATATGAAACAGCCGCAGGGTTTCATATCCAGTGGGAGCGAACAAATGGTTTGTAAGCTTCAAAGGTCCATTTATGGACTTAAACAAGCTTCAAGGAGTTGGAACATTCGGTTTGATGAAACGATCAAAATGTTTGATTTTCATCAGAATCCGGATGAACCATGTGTTTATAAGAAGGTTAGTGGGAATGCAGTTGCATTTGTTGTTCTATATCTTGATGATATCCTACTCATTGGGAATGATATAGGAATGTTACAATCAACACGGACATGGTTGTCTAAACAGTTCTCCATGAAAGATTTGGGAGAAGCATCTTTTATCCTAGGGATAAAAATCAATAGAGATAGATTTAAAAGGATGATCGGACTATCCCAGTCTATGTACATAAATAAGGTACTAAAAAGGTTTAGTATGGAAGAATCCAAACGTGGATATATTCCAATGAGTCATGGGGTTTCACTTTCTAAAACGATGTCTCCAAAGACACCTGAAGAAAGAGAACGAATGAGTCATATACCTTATGCATCAGCTATTGGTAGCATTATGTATGGAATGTTATGTACAATACCTGATGTGGCTCATGCACTTAGTGTAGCGAGCATCTGATGCTGCAAAGGAAGCTGTTTGGATAAGGAACTTCATCCAAGGGTTGGGTGTAGTACCATCTGTTGTTGATCCAATAACGATTTATTTTGATAACAATGGGGCTATTGCGCAAGCAAAGGAACCAATATCTCATCAAAGATCCAAACACATTATGAGACGATACCATTTGATTAGAGGAATCATTGGTAGAGGAGACGTCGTAATGGAGCGAGTCGACTCAGCAGAAAATATAGCAAATCCCTTAACTAAGCCTTTATCACAGAAAGTGTTTGAAGGACATCTTGAGAAGATGGGTCTAAGATACATGAGTGATTGGAACTAGGGCAAGTGGGAGATTGTTGGAGTAGTATACCCGGCGTTCCAATCAGATTGGACGTATTCTAGTTGTAAATACAATCTATTGGAATTATATTAAATAATAAGGCAATACTTTATTTTAAGAGTAAGCATTTGCACTTAAGATAAAATCCCTAGATCACTTATAGCTATAAGATATGGTTGTGCATAGAGATGGTGTCATGGAACATATCTTGAAAGCTGTGATCTTAAATACAGTTCCAAGTCGTTGGATGTTTCGAGATGGGATATCGAATAAATCCAGAAAAGACTTGCACATAGTATGTATGCTTATTGGATAAGAATGTTGCATTCCATCAACATTAGCGTGGGACGCAAATACATATATGTGGGTGCTTGTTAGAGAACAAGTTCACTGAACATGACCGTATGAAAATTCTTAATGAAAGTTTATCATGTCGAATAAGAATTTTCATGTTACAATAGTACATGATTAATCCTTAGACTTGAGGCACGATGGTAACTTTGTGCATATTATATTTTACTTTAATTTATCCTTTTGATTGCTAGCACAATCGTATAAAGGGATATTTTGGGTATTATATTAATATGTATAGAAGTTTGTCAGTGGTCAACAAAGGATTCGACACTTATGAAGATAAGTGAATTTCCTATGTGTTTCATAGTTAGTAATTCAAAGTCCTTGGCCAAGGCGGGATGAATAGAGATTCATAAATGAATTACTAAACTTGAAATGGAATCATAGTTATTAAATCAATTTGGGTTTCGACAAAATCATACCCAAAGATTTAATCGGGAAATTGGATGTCGGAAGGATTTTACATGTATGAACTTATAATCGAAATAGGTTTACTCGCTATTCACTTAATACTAGATTCATGCTACTTGCTAGATGTTTCCATGATATGTGGGTTCTTGAATTAAAGAGTTAATTCAAGAATAAGAGTTAATATGAATAACTCAAATTACAAAGAGTTGTAAACCCACTACTAGTATTAAAGGTCACACCAATTTTTGAATGAAGGTAAAATTCAAATAGTATTTCTAAAGAGTTAGAATTAATTAACAAATCTAATTTAATTAGATATCAATTAAAGGAATATATTAAATTAATCAATTAGATTGATTAATTGAATTTTGGATATTAAATTAGTAATTAATAGAACTACTAATTAATAGTTGGAATTTAAAATTGGATTTTCAATTTCAAATCCAAATAATAATAAGATTATTAAATAAGGAAATGGAAGAATAGATTAAAATAATAAAGTCTTGAAAAATGTTTTCAAGAATTATTATTTTATTATTTATCTTTAATATGATCGAAGATTAAATAATAATAAGAATAAATTAATTATGGTGGTTAGGAGTTGTTAACTAATCCACATAATTAATTTTATTTTTATTAATACAATAATAATGATTGATGGTGGTTATAAACCAATCACATTATTAATTAAAAGTCAATATTTGGTATGATTAATTAAATAAAATCTGATTTTATTTAAAATAAAATATATCAAATATAGATTATTTTATGCTAAAATGTTTAGTATAAATAGGTGCAAAATGTTTGCACATAAATGGATAAGTTTTTGAGCTAAATTCTTCCAAGAGAAAAATTCATTCAAAGAGTTGAGTGATAATACAAGAAAGTGTTTTTGAAAAATTTCCTTATAAATATATATTCCATACTTATTGAATAAAACCGAGTAGTTTCTACTAGCGAAGGAACTATTGTCGGAACCGGACTTCAAAAGGTGGATACGATTACAGGGAAGACATTTGGATTCCTAAAGTGAGTAACCACAAGAAGTGATCGTTACCAAACCGGGAATTGATTTCCTCATACATCGTCGGTTTTGAAAGAGTTCAAGAACAAAGGTAATTTTTATAAATTATATATCAAATCAAAATTAGTAAAAGTTACTAGATTTTAAATGATGCTTATTCGTTATATCGTTATACTTATGTACGGAATAAGTATTTATAAGATAAATACTTATAAAATTTTAAATTCCGCTGTAAACTCTGTTCCGTACGGTATATCGAACCCAACAGTCTAAGACATAGTCTTCTTACAAGAACCTAGCATTCGTGCTAACGATTACTTTTTAGTCCTCGAGACTATAGAATAGACCACCTTTGTTTTCTTTGGCTATCCCACAAACAACCTAACTTATGTTCTCGGTTACAACTTATCAGTATCGGTTCTCAGCACATGTGCTGGACTACCCCAAATCCTGAGATGCCTTAGACTAGGCTTATGCCCAGACCACAACTCCAATGGTGTAGACAGTACTGATTTAGATGGTACTCTATTCAGAATATATACCGTTGTTTCTAGGGCATATCCCCAAAATGAATCTGGTAAAGTACTATAACTCATCATTGCCCTAAACATTTCCATAAGAGTCCTATTCTTTCGTTCTGCTATGCCATTCTGGCATGCCAGGCGCAGCCAGCTGGGACGTAATCCCATTATCCGTCAAGTAGTTTCTAAATTCATTCGAGAGATATTCGCCACCACGATCTGATCGTAATGACTTGATAGTTTTTTCTAACTGCTTTTCCACAACTGCCTTACACTCTAAGAACTTCTCAAAGCATTCAGGCTTGCAGTGCAGAAGAAAAATGTACCTATATCTTGAGTAATCATCGATAAACGTAACGAAGTACTCGAAACCACCTCTCGCTTGAATACTCATAGGACCACATAGATCGGAATGAACTAGCCCTAATATATCTTCGACTCTATGCCCCTTTGAATTAAAAACCCTCTTAGTCATTTTGCCTTTCAGGCAAGATTCACAAATTAGAATAGCCTCGACTTCTAATGACCCGAATGGCCTGTCTGCTACCAACCTTTGAATCCTCCTAAGGTTAATATAACCAAGTCTTAGATGCCAAAGATATGTTTCGTTCATTTTTGAAGGTTCTTTTCTCTTATTCAGATTAGATGATGAATTAAGTAGTTGTTTCTATTGCAGTGGAGATGACTTAGATTCTAGAATTTATAGATTGTCAACCAATGAACCAGAACATATGAACTTTTTGCCAAAACGAATAATAACTTTATTATCAAAAGTAACGGAAAAACCGTTCATAAACAACTTAGAAATTAAAATCAAATTCTTTCTAAAGCTAGGAACATAAAGACAATCTTTCAAAACTAGAAACCTATCTAAGCCAAAATCTAAATAGACGTCTCCCACTGCAACTGCTGACGCTCTACTAGCATCACCCAAGTAAATGGTAACTTCTTCTTCCCTTATTCGCTCGGTTTTCTGGAACCCCTGCATTGAATTGCAGACATAATCAGTGGCTCTTGTATCTACACTCTAGGTTCTGATAGATAACACCGCTAAACATGTTTCAATGACTAAAGCAAAAGGTGTACCTTTGTCGAACTACTTGAGAAGAGGGCAGTCTGCCTTCCAGTGTCCTTTCTACTGGCATCTGTGGCACTTGCCTTTCGAATTCTTCGCTTTCTATCGAGGTTGCACATCATTCATGACCCCCTTGCCCTTTCTTGTGGACTTCTTCCTCTTCTTTCCCTTAGGAGTCTTAGAAGTGGAAGCTTCTCCCTGCTGGGCCACCATAGCTTGGTTCTTCTAACGAAACAGGCCCTCTGCCGATTGAAGTTCAGAGACAAGTTCCGGAAAAGTCATCAACATCTTATTTATGTTGTAATTCAGCCAGAATTGCTCGAAGCTTTTCGGCAAAGACTGGAGCACTATATCGACCTGGGTTTTCCCGTCAATAAAAGTGTTGGGTTCGATATACCGTACGGAACAGAATATGCAGCGAATTTAAAAATTTTATAAGTATTTATCTTATAAATACTTATTCCGTACATAAGTATAACGAGATAACAGATAAGCATCATTTAAAATCTAGTAACTTTTGCTAATTTTGATTTGTAAATTAATTTCACAAATTACCTTTTACTTGAACTCCTTCAGAATGACGATGATTGAGGAAATCAATTTCCGGTTAGATCTCGTCTCGCTTTAGGAATCCAAGTATCTTCCCTCTAATTGAGTCCACCTTTTGAAATCCAACACCAATAATCTCTTTTTTCGCTAATAGAAAAATATCGGTATCGATATAGGAATATTAGAGGATTTTAATCGGGAGATAAAATTTTATTTTATTATTATTTAAGAACTCTTTCTTAAATTTTATTTTTATTGTGAAGAACTATTCTTCTTTCTATCTCTTTTTCAACTCTTGAAAAGTTTCAAAGACTTAGCATTTATGTGCAAACATTTTGCACCTATTTATACTAAATATTTTAGTATAAAATAATCAATATTTGATAATTATTTATTTTAAATTAAATTATATTTTATTTAAATAATCATACCAAATATTGACTTTTAATTAATAATGTGAAATGGTTCATAACCACCATTATTTTGTCTCTTCATTATTTTAATCTTTTATCATATTAAAGATAAAATAATTAAATAATAATTCTTGAAAACATGTTTGAAGATTCTAATAAAATAATCTTTTCTCCCAATTATAATATTATCCTTTTTATAATAATCATATTATTATTTTAGATTTGAATTTTAAAATCATATTTTAAAATCCAACTATTAATTTAGTAATTACATTAATTACTTAATTAATATCAAAAATTCAATTAATCAATCTAATTGATTAATTTATAATATTCCTTTGATTGACATCTAATTCATAATTAGATAATTAATTAAATAATCAAATTATTTAATTAATCATTATCAATTAATTCTAACTCTTTAGAAATATCACTTTAACTTGTTTTGATTCAAAATTTGGTGTGACCTTTTAGGTTCACTATTAATACTAGTAGTGGGCTTACAACTCCTTGTAATTTGAGTTAATCTAATTAACTCTTATTCATGAAATTAACACCTTAATTTCAAGAACCCACATATCATGGGAACATCTAGCAAGTAGCATGAATCTAGTACTAAGTGAATAGCGAGTAAACCTTTTCGATTACAAGTCCATACATGTAAAATCCTTTCGACATCCAATTTTCCGATTAAATCTTGGGTATGAATTTATAAGTCGAAACCCAATTGATTTAATAACTATGATTCTATTTCAAGTATAGTAATTCATTTATGAATCTCTATTCATCCCGCCTTGGCCAAGGTCTTTGAATTACTAACTATGAATTACATAGGACATTCACTTATGTCATAAGTGTCGAATCCTTTGTTGGCCACTGACAAACTTCCATACATATTAATATAATACCCAAAATATCCCTTTATACGATTGTGCTAGCGATCAAAAGGATAAATCAAAGTATTATATAATATTCATAAAGTTACCATCGTGCCTCAAGTCATAGGATCAATCATGTACTATTGTAACATGAAAATTCTTATTCGACAGAAAATCTTTCATTAAGAATTTTCATACGGTCATGTTCAGTGAACTTGTTCTCTAACAAGCACCCACATATATGTATTTGCGTCCAACGCTAATGTTGATGGAATGCAACATTCTTGTCCAACAAGCATACATCATATGTACAAGTCTTTCCAGATTATTCGATATCCCATCTCGAAATATCCTACGACTTGGAACTGAATTTAAGATCACAGCTTTCAAGATATGTTCCATGATCACCATGTCTACGCGCAACAATACCTTATAGCTATACATGATCTAGGGACTTTATCTTAAGTGCAAATATAGGATAAATGCTAATTCATAAGATAAAGTAATGCCTATTTATTAATATAATTCCAATAGGTCGTATTTACAAGTAGAATATGTCCAATCTGATTGGAACGACGTGTATTCTACTCTAAAGGCTTAGTTAAGGGGTCTGCTATGTTTTCTGCTGAGTCGACTCGCTCCATTACGACATCTCCTGTACCAATGATTTCTCTAATCAAATGGTATCGTCTCATAATGTGTTTGGATCTTTGATGAGATCTTGGTTCCTTTGCTTGCACAATAGCCCCATTGTAATCACAATAAATCATTATTGGTTCAACAATAGATGGTACTACACCCAACCCTTGGATGAAGTTCTTTATCCAAACAGCTTCCTTTGCAGCATCAGATGCAGCAATATATTCAGCCTTTGTTGTAGAGTCAGCAATCGTTTCTTGTTTGGAACTTTGCCACTAACTGCTGCTCCATTCAGAGTAAACAAGTATCCAGACATGGATTTAAAGTCATCTTTATCGGACTGAAAACCAGAATCAGTAAAGCCTTCTCGTTTCAGTTCTCCATTACCGTATACCATAAAGATATCTGTAGTCCTTCTTAAGTACTTAAGAATCATCTTAACGGCTTTCCAGTGTTCTTCACCTGGATTAGACTGATATCTGCTCGTTACACTAAGTGCATGGGCCACATCAGGTCTTGTACATAACATTGCATACATAATGCTACCAATAGATGATGCATAAGGTATATGATTCATCCGTTCTCTTTCTTCAGGTGTCTTTGGAGACATCATCTTAGAAAGTGAAACACCATGACTCATTGGAATATATCCACGTTTGGATTCTTCCATACTGTTACGCCCCGTATTTTATTAATAAAGGAAAATACTAGCTTTTAGTTTTAAGCTAGCCTTTGTTAATAAATAATCATGTTCATGTTCAAATTCAAGTTAATCAGCTAGTTGTATTTCAAGTTCGACTATTAGTCGATACGTTATTCGGTTTGATTATCCCAGTAACTGAATGAGTTTCAGATTTAATTCCGACTTATTTAATTAATTAATGAGTTCGGAATTAATAAGTTATGTTGGCGAATTATCCGAAATGTCGACATTTGGATTAATCGTCCAAGTCATGAATATTCGAATTAATTTTCGAAGATCACGTTTATGTTCGGAACTAATTATTCCACTCAAGATTCTTCGAAATTATTTTCGAAGTCACGTTTATGTTTGAATTAAGTTCGGTAGATAAGCACCTAGCTTAGTGGATTAATTGTGTTTAACTAATCCCATGATCATGTTTAAATCATAAATTGTGCCCAATTTTCTTAAAAATGCTTTGAGCATAAAAGTGGTGAAAATTGTACAAATTCATGCATTAGTCATCTATTATTAAGCATGAGGTGTCATGCTAACCACTCTTCACTCATGACTAAGCAAGTTAAGATCATGACTAAACAAAATTAAGCCATGTGTTTGGTGTTTTCCCACCTTCTCACTTCGGCTATATATATGTGTCATGTATTTGGGAAAATTTTCAAAACTCTTAAGGCAAGTTCAGCTTATATATATACATGTTATATTAAGTTAAGTTAGGAGAGAGTTAAGTTGTGAGAGTTTGGGAGAGCTCTCGAGCACGCACATACCGCACGGCATAGTGTACAGTGGCACAACCGCACGCCCACGGCGTAGAGCACGCACGCGATTGCACCGAGTGAATATTTTTAGCCAACCGTGCAAGAAGGTAACCTCAGTTTACCTCTTTTTTATGTTATTAGCATCATATTAGATCAGTTATTTCAAATCAAGTTCATGTATTGGTCATGAGTAACTCTCGGCCGTGCCGTTTCAGTCATGTTGAGCATGTTCATGTGTAGTCCGAATCTTTTGAGTTATTGTCATGTAATCAGCCCTTTTACGTTATATCATGTTCAGCCAGTTTATGGTGTTCGAGGAATTTTCACGTTTAAGTGTTAATTTGGCCGAAGGGCGAGGTCGCGCACATAGCGCGCACCACGGGCCGTGCATGTGTAGCATGTATGTTGAGTATGTTCCATCGAGCATTTCATGTTACTTCGTTCAGTAAATATCATGTCAAGGTTA
>CACSLK010032357.1:16381-30900 GCA_902706635.1 Striga hermonthica | reverse complement strand
CTTCTATTTTCACGGATCAAGTGGGGACTCAGACTAAGTACTACATTGATTATAATTACGCTACCATGTTTGAGGTATCTATTATCAGTATCCGCTCGGAATGGTCGCCGGTCCATTCTGGTTCTAGTGGCCTTAATCTGCCCACTAGGGTGTGCACATGGTGTCCGGCTATGCCGGCAGATGTTCAGTTATCAGTCAGGTGATTTATTCAGTACCGGTATCAGATATCAGTTATCAGTTTCAGTTTCAGTTCAGTTATATATGCCAGGATCATGATATTGTTATTATTTTCACTGTTTTACTTTAGTATGAGTTTCTGCGGAGCACAGTGTATTAGTGCTCACGCCCCCACATTATTCATGTTTTTCAGGTCACAGAGTCGGGGACGAGGAGTGAGCGGGCGAGCGGTTCAGGACATTTGTTTATATGTATATATTATTTTTGGCTACGCTACATTTCCGCTACCGTTTTCAGTACTCTAAACCAGTTTTTGATCTGACACTAGTCGGTTAATATATTAGATCACCGTTTTTATTATCAGATTAAAATTAACGGTTTTCAGAATAAGATAGATTTTACGGTAACACTCCGAATCAGATTTTGCAAAAGAAATATTTATTTATTTTATTTAGAAAATTTGCGAAAAAGCGCACTCTGAATTTCATGGAATAGCGGGGTGTTACACATACTAAGCCTTTTTAGTACCTTATTTATGTACATAAACTGGGATAGTCCGATCATCTTTTTAAATATATCTCTATAGATTTTATCCTTAGGATAAAAATGCTTCTCCCAAGTCTTTCATGGAAAACTGTTTTGACAACCATGTCCGTGTTGACTGCAACATTCCTATATCATTCCCAATCAGTAGGATGTCATCAACATAGAGTACAACAAATATAACTGCATTCTCACTAACCTTTTTATAAACACATGGTTCATCCAAATTCTTATAAAAATCAAACGTTTTGATCGTTTTATCAAACCGAATGTTCCAACTCCTCGAAGCTTGTTTAAGTCCATAAATGGACCTTTGAAGCTTACAAACCATTTGTTCGCTCCCACTGGATATGAAACCATGCGGTTGTTTCATATAAATGTCTTCCTTAATGTTTCCAATAAGAAAAGCAATTTTCACATCTATTTGCCATATCTCGTAGTCATAATACGCAGCTATTGTAACATCCCGATATTTTGTCAGTATAAATTATGTTTTAGTTCCGATATAATAATGTTATCAATTATTATTTTCGGAATTAATTATTTTCAGTCGAGATTACCGAAATTTATTTTCGACGTACCGAATAATTTTGGTAATTAAGCATTATGTTTAATTAAATAATTAAACATAAGTTAAGTGATTAATTAATATTAATCACACTATTAAGCTTAAGCCGTACGTATTATGAGGTTATGTTCCAAATTTCCTAAGAAAAGCCGTATGCACCAAATTAATTCTTCATTTGGAAAGTTAACTTCTTAAGTTTTAAAGAAGTGATTTCTTCCCAATTCTTTACCATCACACGTGTCATTAGTAGGAACTAAAGGGGGAGATTAGTCACCATGCTCTAGCTTAAGAGTTGGCAAGTGTAAGTTTAATAGAAAGCCACAACTCACCTACATCATCATATCTCTCTCTCGGCCTTAGTATTAATAGGGATGGTTGGACGAAATTTTTCCCCATCTTTCCCATAGTATATGTACTCAGCCTTATACACTTAAACTCAGTAGCAAGTAGTTCAATCTATTCCCTTAATTTTCCCACACCAACGCACGGCAAGTAACAAAGGAGGCAAGGCACGTATCGCACCCGACACGCACACGCAAGATCTTGAGCGATTTCGACATTCCGACGAGTACTTAAGAAGTTATAGTCATCCACGACTTATTTATATGGCCATAAGTCCATTTTAGGTTAAAGTGTTTAAGTCATGTTCAAGAATTCCTAGTATTGTCGTGTTAAAGTTCGAAGATGTCTAAATTAAATTGATATCGGATAACTTCTTGTTTTACACGGCAACTCACGAACCATTCATGTTTAAATGATCAGTTCACCTCATTTTATGTTCAGTCACTCGATGATGGTCAAAGAAAAATGTTGTTTTATGTCTTAAATGGCCCAAAGCCGTCGCCAGCGCTCATCGCGCGTGGCCACGGGCGGCACCTAGTCACGTCCTGTTACTTTCAGTTATGGTCACGTTCTTTCGTGTGATTTATGCCTTGATAGTCTCATAATGATGTTCATGTTAAAATGGTCTGAGTTGCCGAGGGAAAAGATGATTCGGTCGGGAGACGGCTTATCACCGTCGGCGGCGTACGGCGCGCTCGCCACGGCCCATTCAGTTGATCGTGTGAAAAGTGCTATTTTAAAGTTATTTCCAAAACCATGATCATATTGAGTCATGTTATGTTGTTTGATGTCATGGTTGCCGAAGGTATTCACCGGATGGCCGGTGAAGGCCGGTTATGGACGCGCTGGCGCACGTAGCGGCAGCAGCGTGTTGACAGACAGGCAGCATCGGCTGCCAGTGCATGCGCTTGCACGCGAGCCGCGACACTTAGCCACTCGCGGTAGCCTCCAGCAGTCAGTAGTGCACGCAAGTCATGTTGTCGCACACCAGCACGCCCGACAGTGTGCCATATGTGCTCAGCAGGTCTCGGTGTTGCCCGATAGCACGCCGAATGTCCCGTCAGTTCAGTACGCGCAACCCGCGCGCCAGCCACCTGCCGACAGCGCACAGCAGCGCCCGGCAGTGCTTGTCCATGCCAGTGCTGTCGCCAGTGTCCGCGGCAGTAGCCAGACGGGTCTAGCAAGTACCCAGTGCATGCCAACCGTGGTCAGGTGCACGCAGCACTCTCGGCCACGGCCATGGCAGGCAGGCCGCGACGGCCGTGCCCGCACCCGTTCAGCCAGCAGTCGCACCATGACCATGGCAAGGCCGTGGGCCGAGTCAGCCGCCAGCCAACCGATTCGAGCAGACCGGCGGTTCAGTCGAACCGGTTCAGACCGGTTAATACCGGTTTGACCCACATAATGTTATTTTAGCCCCGGTTCATATTTTAAGTGCCATTTCAGTTAAATTTCTAGGATTATTTCAGTTCAGTAAATTCATGTCCGATCAGTTCGTGTTAAATCAGTTCCGGTTATTCCGGTTAAGTCTAAATATCATGTCAGGTTCAGTAGAGCATCTTAACGAAATTAATCAGTTAAGTTAATAGTCTGAGCATAGTCATTAGTAATTGTTTATATTATTTTCAGTTTGATCAGGCACCAGCACTACCGTTCAGTTCAGCAGTTCAGGTGGGGACTCAGACTAAGTACTACATTGATTATAATTACGGTACCATGTTTGAGGTATGTATTTCATGTGAGGTATCCGCTCGGAATGGTCGCCGGTCCATTCTGGGTTCTAGTGGCCCTAGTATGCCCACTAGAGCGTGCACATGGTGTCCGGCATTAGTTTTTGCCGGCAGATGAGGTAACGGTCAGGGTCACGTTGCGTGACGATATCAGATTCATGTTCATGTTATTACCGGTTTTATGTTGAGGTTATGTATATGCCGATATCATGATATTGTTATTATTTTCAATGTTTACATTAGTATGAGTTTCCACGGAGCACAGTGCCATAGTGCTCATTTCCCACTTTTATCATGTTTTTCAGGTCAGGATGTCGGGCCGGGAGTGTGAGCTGACGAAGGCTTCAGGACTTTTATGTTTTGATTGTATATATATTATGACGATTTACGTTTCCGCTGATGATGTTGTTGTCGAACTTATATTATGACTGGACTTTTGGAAAACTTTATGCTTTCAGTAACAGTATGATTTTATTAGAAATTAAAATAACGGTTTTCCAAATTAAGTCACGTTTTAAGGTAGCACCCCAAATCAGTTTTCGCAAAGTAAAATTTTTTATTTTTAAATAACTTTGCGAAATTTTCGCACTCTGATTTTACAATAAGGTGGGGTGTTACAACTATGGCTAGCAATATTCGCATAGATTTAAGCATTGCTACTGGTGAAAAAGTTTCCTCATAATCAACACCTTGTTTCTGAGTATAACCTTTTGCCACCAATCTTGCTTTAAAAGTATTAACTTCTCCATCTATACCATGTTTTCGTTTGTAAACCCATTTACAACCTATGGGTACAATACCCTGTGGTGGATCAACCAAGGTCCATACCTTGTTTGAATACATGGAGTACATTTCGGATTGCATAGCTTCTTGTCATTTATCTGAGCCAATGTCTGACAATGCCTCATCATAGCTTATTGGATCATTATCCAAAAGGAGTCCCTCTTCTTTGTTCTCTAACAATAGGTACAGCCTCTCAGGCGCCCCAGAAATCCTTTTAGTTCTCCGAAGAGGTTGTGTTATAGATGGTCCAGTCTCTACTGGTATGTTATCCGTGATACTTTGTGGAATTTCTTGTGGTTCTTCATTAAGTTCAACAACTCCGCTATTCTTAGAAAGAAACTCTTCCTCTAAGAATACAACATTCCTCGAAACAAACACATTTTGTTCAGAAGGGTTATAGAAATAGTATCCAATAGACTCTTTTGGATACCCACAAATTCACATAAGATGGATCTCATATCCAACTTACCTCCCACTAGCTGCTTCACATAAGCAGTATAACCCCATACTTTCAAATACTTGTACGAGGGTGATTTGCCACACCATATCTCAGGTGTGACGGGTACAACTTTACTCGGCACTCTATTCAAAATATGTGCTGCTGTTTCTAAGGCATAACCCCAGAATGAAAGAGGTAAACTAGTGGAACTCATCATCGATCGAACCATGTCCAACAATGTTCGATTCTTCCTTTCTGAAACCCCATTGAGTTGTGGAGTTCTAGGAGGTGTCCACTGTGAAATAATCCCATTATCTCTTAAATAATCAACAAACTCATTAGTCAAATATTCGCCTCCTCGATCCGATTGAAGAACTTTAATATTACGACCAATTTGTTTTTCCACTTCACTTCTGAACTCTTTGAACTTTTCAAATACTTCAGATTTATACCTTAATAGGTATATATATCCAAACCATGAATAATCATCAGTAAAAGTTATGAAATAGTGGTAGTTCCCCTTGGCACTAACATTTAGTGGTCCACAAACATCTATATGGATCAAATCCAACAGACCTTTAGCTCGCTCCACTTGTCCAAAAAATGGTGATTTTTTCATTTTAATTTGTCAAACAAATTTTTACACCATTATTTAAAGCTAGATAAACATTCCCAATTGCTTTGGCAGCAACCTTTGCCCCATTGACCATCCTTAGGATTGTTTCTCCATCTTCTTGCTTATTACTTCTTGCCATCATCTGCAAATCATTTCAAATATGTGAGCCACAACCGGTATCCAATACCCAAGAAGAATCATTAACTGATAAGTTAACTTCAACAAAATAGATACCTGAACTTTTCAGGCTTGCAAGATACTCCTTGCAGTTTCTCTTCCAATGCCCAGTTTTACCACAATGATAACATTCATGATTAGACTGAGAATTGACCTTCTCTTTGTTCTTATCTTTGTTATTATTTGTCTTCTTGTTAGGTTTATTGGCAACCTTTCCCTTCCCCTTCCTTTTCTTATACTTTAAGGTCTTTGATCCAGAAGAGGATCCAACAAGAAGCACTGGGTTATCCTTTTTAATAGTGGATTCAGCCGTCTTTAACATGTTTACTAATTCAGGGAGAGAAGTCTCCATATTATGCATGTTAAAGTTAACAACAAAGCTGTCAAATGACGATGGCAGAGATTGCAGCAAAAGATCCACATAGAGTTCATTATCCATAATGACTCCAAGGGACGAAAGCCTTTCTATAAGAGCTATCATCTTCAGCCCATGATCATGAACTGAAGAGCCCTCAGTCATACGACACCTGAAAATCTCTTTAGATATCTGATATCTAATTTGCCGAGTCCTTTCACCATACAACTCTTATAAGTGAAGTAGGATATCATAAGCATTATCCAATAATTCATTTTGTCTCTGTAACTCATTTGACATAGACGCTAACATGTAGCATCGAGTCTGGAGATTGTCATCTGTATGACGTAAATATTCTCCATACTCATCAGAAGTCCTATCCTCGGGTGGAGGAGGAGGGGATTTTCAAGAACATGTTCCCTTTTTTCAGACTGAAGAATAATTTTCAGGTTTCTCAGGCAATCATTGAAATTGGGTCCAGTTAATTTGTTTTTCTCAAGAATACTTGCAATTGGATTTTTAGACATTTTGGTATAGTGATCTACAAAAACAAACGAAGCAGAAAATAATCAGACTATGGAATTTATATTCATTTAATATTAGGTCTTTAATATTAAATGTCTCCCACTATTTTAATTTAAACCCCATTTTAGTTATGAAAATCTAATTTTCATAGTGGGCTTGAAGTCCAATAAAATTATTCCATATCCCAATTTTATAAGTGCTCATGAAACAGTTATATCGGTAGTCAACTTTTAACAATTGTATCAATATACAAACTTCAAGATATTTTGCCTCACTTTTCCTTATATACTTCAATTTTATGACCGCATATATTACTAAGTGTCAAATCAAACCCATCAAACATTCATGATAATGACCCATCAAAATGTCCCACGACTCATGGTCAACACAAAGAGGAATCCATCTCACGAGTATCACTATACTAAGTAGGGATCACAGCTTTCAACACAAAACCACCCCATGACTCATGGTCGGTGATAAAATATCGTAGCATCTCATGTCATCTACTTTTGATAGAAGGCCTGGATTAATAAGTTCCAACTTATTTTATCCATTTTTGGTTTGATATGGAATTAATCTTATTAATTCTTTAGGGTTCTTATTTGATCTCATCTTTTACTTGTGTTTATTTATCGCATCATTGATCACATGAAACGCAAGCATAAATAAACGTAACATACGTCTAATGCATGCATACAGTGGAATGATCATGACCTTGACTATATGACCCATTCGAGCCAAAATGGGTCTAAGCCTATGTACGTGATAAAACAAATAAATAGAACTACTTCTATTACAATTTATTTTATCTACCCGTATAAGCACAGCCTTCGAGATTTACAACTTGTAAAATTACCCACACATGCGTGGGCCTTTCGCATCGAACGGTCTTCAACCTGATCTGATCTTTTAACGATGCAATAATTTAAAATTTTACAAATCATAACTCAAGAGACTCGCAGGTCACGATAAATTACAATCATTCAATCATATCGAATAAAATGCAATCATTTAATCATTATGAATAAAAGGCTCATGATCATCCCTAAATCAACCATTCATCACATGAATTAAACCATATAAATTCACTAATTTAATATGTTGATGTAGTAATGACTCATATTAAGTCAAAACAACTCGAATTAATCACAGTCAGTCACACGACTCGTATGGCATCGTGTGACACCACACGACCGAGTCACACGACTCGTGTGACACCACACGACCGAGTCACACGACTCGTGTGGCAACCGCACAAGTGACGATGAAATTTTTTTAAAAGTTTTACGTCACACGACTCGTGTGAGGTGACACGACCAGTCACTAACTCGTGTGACATCTCACATGGGTCGTGTGACTTCACACGACTGGTCACACGAGTCGTGTCATCATACACGACTCGTGTTTTCGAATACTCTATTCGATTTTTAGTCCAGTTCGTGTTTTTAATAATTTTTCAAATCAAAATCTGATTTTAAAGATTCAAACTGTACCGTGGCTCTCATACCACTGTTGGGTTCGATATACCGTACGGAACAGAATATGCAGCGGGATTTAAAAACTTTATAAGTATTTATCTTATAAATACTTATTCCGTACATAAGTATAGCGAGATAACAGATAAGCATCATTTAAAATTTAGTAACTTT
This sequence comes from Striga hermonthica, assembly GCA_902706635.1. Classification (NCBI taxonomy): domain Eukaryota; kingdom Viridiplantae; phylum Streptophyta; class Magnoliopsida; order Lamiales; family Orobanchaceae; genus Striga; species Striga hermonthica. Next base: position 22,996 of record CACSLK010032357.1, on the reverse strand, counting down.
TACTAACTTTGATTTGTAAAATAATTTCACAAATTACCATTTACTTGAACTCCTTCAAAAATGACGATGATTGAGAAAATCAATTTCCGGTTAGATCTCGTCTCGCTTTAGGAATCCAAGTGTCTTTTCTCTAATTGAGTCCACCTTTTGAAATCCAACACCGATAATATCTTTCTTCGCTAGTAGAAAACAATCAGTATCGATATAGGAATATTACAGGATTTTAATCGGGAGAAAAAATTTTATTTATTATTATTTAAGAACTCTTTCTTAAATTTTATTTTTATTATGAAGAACTATTCTTCTTTATCTCTCTTTTTCAACTCTTGAAAAATTTCAAAGATTTAGCATTTATGTGCAAATATTTTGCACCTGTTTATACTAAATATTTTAGTATAAAAAAATCAATATTTAATAATTATTTATTTTAAATAAAATTAGATTTTATTTAAATAATAAATATTTGATAATTATTTATTTTAAATAAAATCAGATTTTATTTAAATAATCATACCAAATATTGACTTTTAATTAATAATGTGAAGTGGTTCATAACCTGTTGGGTTCCATGAGGAACGTCAAACAACATGCATAGCATTGAACTTATCGAAATAAATCCTAACGCAACGGAATCTATAGTTAGGGTATGGACGTTTACCTTTTAAATTTTTTGCCGACTCTGAGACGATGTAGAGTACCGTTGATGAATTCGTCTGAACACCAACACCTAATGGGTGGATAGGTTTGGCCTTTAGTCAATTCTAACCGACACGTTAAATGGACCTCGGTCGAACAGTGGCTCGGTCTCAGCATCGGGTGCAGTGGGCAGCTCGTGCGCATCAGGCGCGGACAGCGTGCGGGTGCGCGAGTTGCAGTGGACGTGCGTTGGGCACTGGGCGAACGCGCGAGACTGCTGGGACATGCGGATGGACGCTCAATTGCTGGGCGAGTGCGCGCGTGCGGGCGGGACTCCTTCTCCTACCCGGACTGGCGCTAGGATGCCGTGGACGCACGCGGGCATGAGCAGCAATACTCCTGGGCGTGCAAGGAGTGTGCACGCATGTACTGTCGCGCACTGGGACCTCGCGATCGGCGACAGCGAACAACAGGTGCGAACTGGCGATGCGCGACTGCGTGTTGGGGATGACCGACGAGCGTGACGTTGCACGAACAGGCGTCGGGCCTTCGTGCGGTGGTCCTGGGCGTCGCTGCTGGGAACTAGGACGACGACTGGCTGGGCGCGACTGCGGGTGGCAACTCGCGGTTGCGATCGGCTGGCCACGGACAACTTCCAGCGGCGATGGTGATTTCCGGCGGTTATCGACGGCGGCGGACGACGGCGACACGGTGGAGATGGTGACAGGAAAATATGGAGTTTCGAGGCTCAATATATTGTACCATAAAGCCTTCTAATAGATTACCTAAACACCTACTTCGATTAAACTTGGTGGAGCGTTTGATCGAATCTCCCTAACTCTCGAACGAAGTAATTTCTCGCGCGTATGTAGAGAGAAAATCGGCCAACACTTCTTGTAGGAGAGATTGGGACATAGTGTATTTATAGGCTCCGTTAGGACCTTTAGGAGGTGCTAAATATAGGCTTATCCCATTAGGCCTAGGAATCCTAATTCTAATCCAACTACTAACTTTATATAGAAAGGAAATCTCCTACTAATCTAACTCTTCTAGAAGACTCCTAAGTCTCCTAACACTAGAGTATATTCTAGTAGGAATACCTTCATAATTAAATTAATAATTATGGAATAGAATTAATTCCTAATTTAGGAAACCTAATTTTACTCCAATTAATAATATAATGTAGGAAATATATTTCATACTAATCTTCATCTTCTAGAAGACTCCAAAGTCTCCTAACACTAGAGAAGATTCTAGTAGGAATTTTATTCTCCTAATTAAATTAATTAATATGGAATAAAATTAATTTATATTTAATGGAATTAAATAATAAAACATCCCACTAGAGTAATATTATTGCTCTCCCAATTTAGCCACTATTTTACCAATAAAATCGAGCCTCTATGATTAAATAATATTAATCCGATTGATAGATTTACCTCCCTATGTTTAAGATATAACGTCCGTTGATTAATTAAATTACTGACAAAATAATTAATCAACTTCTTATTCATTTCCAAAAATAGTATCACTCAGATCTTTTACCATTATGTCAGACAATCGTCTACCTGCAGGGTTTAACATAAGGTACATTCCTGAGCTCATTTCGGGGACGTCATCGATCCAGCGCACTGGAACATAGTGACCATAAATAATTTATAATAGCACATCATATAATTATTCTTACTTACCAAAATACCTCGTATGTCATCCTAATAAAATAGGAATCACTTAGTAAATCAAATAAATAAGAAAAAAAAAATATATGCCTATTTTATATTATCTTATAGCTTAAGAGAACGCATCAATAACTGAAGGTCTAGGTTACAACAACGGTCAGTGAGTCTCATATCTTTATCCTTCCGTGGTTTTGTTCAACACCTAGCATAAGTGCTAGTGTAATTCTTCAGTCAAAGACCAACTGAATCAAGAATACACTACAGTATTTTTCCAAGAGGGGTCTCACTACCTGTCTAGACTGTGAACGAATAGTTTAGTCTTATATGGAACCGATAGGAGATCTTTCTGTTCGAAACACTTCGAACCACACTATCTCAATATAAGACATGGAGTATGATTTGCATAAATAAATAAACCGCAAACATATGTACTTTGACTGAAACATGATGGCCAGATCAAAATGGAATTGATAGAATCTGCAAAACATAGCTTTTACAACATACCTCTAACATAACCACCATCAACCACCATTATTTTGTCTCTTCAGTATTTTAATCTTTAATCATATTAAAGATAAAATAATAAAATAATATTTCTTGAAAACATTTTTCAAGATTCTAATAAAATAATCTTTTCTCCCAATTATAATATTATCCTCTTTATAATAATCATATTATTATTTTGGATTTGAATTTTAAAATCATATTTTAAAATCCAACTATTAATTTAGTAATTACATTAATTACTTAATTAATATCCAAAATCCAATTAATCAATCCAATTGATTAATTTATAATATTTCTTTAATTGACATCTAATTCATAATTAGATAATCAATTAAATAATCATATTATTTAATTAATCATTATCAATTAATTCTAACTCTTTAGAAATATCACTTTAACTTGTTTTCATTCAAAATTTGGTGTGACCTTTTAGGTTCACTATCAATACTAGTAGTGGGCTTACAACTCTTTGTAATTTAAGTTAATCTAATTAACTCTTATTCATGAAATTTACTCTTTAATTTCAAGAACCCACATATCATGGGAACATCTAGCAAGTAGCATGAATCTAGTATTAAGTGAATAGCAAGTAAACCTTTGCGATTACAAGTCCATACATGTAAAATCCTTTCGACATCCAATTTCCTGATTAAATCTTGGGTACGAATTTATAAGTCGAAACCCAATTGATTTAATAACTATTATTCTATTTCATGTATAGTAATTCATTTATGAATCTCTATTCATCCCTCCTTGGCCAAGGTCTTTGAATTACTAACTATGAAATACATAGGAAATTCACTTATCTCATAAGTGTCGAATCCTTTGTTGGCCACTGACAAATTTCCATACATATTAATATAATACCCAAAATATCCCTTTATACGATTGTGCTAGCAATCAAAAGGATAAATCAAAGTATAATATAATATGCCTAAAGTTACCATCGTGCCTCAAGTCATAGGATCAATCATGTATTATTGTAACATGAAAATTCTTATTCGACAGAAAATGTTCAGTGGACTTGTTCTCTAACAAGCACCCACATATATGTATTTGCGTCCCACGCTAATATTTATGAAATGCAACATTCTTGTCCAATAAGAATACATCATATGCACAAGTCTTTCCGGATTATTCGATATCCCATCTCGAAATATCCTATGACTTGGAACTGAATTTAAGATCACAACTTTCAAGATATGTTCCATGATTACCATCTCTATGCGCAACCATACCTTATAGCTATACATGATCAATGAACTTTATCTTAAGTGCAAATATAGGATAAATGCTAATTCATAAGATAAAGTAATGCCTATTTATTAATATAATTCCAATAGATCGTATTTACAAGTAGAATATGTCCAATCTGATTGGAACGACGAGTATTCTACTCTAACAAAAAGCCCCAAGAACCTCCAGCTCATTCAACTAGGCCATCATAGCAAGAACATGTTCCCTTACGGGAATGCCCTCGCGCATGGTCATGTTCATCAGAACCCTCATGGCCTCTTGTCGGGCAGCCCGCGATTGATGACCAAATAACTCCTTGAGATTAAGGAGCACCTCTGCTGCAGTGTTCATATACTGATGTTGATGTTGAAGTACATTTGACAAAGATGCAAGATGTAACACTTCGCCATCTCGTCAGCCTTTTTTCACTAAGCATACTCCTCTTTCTCTTGGTCTGGTGCATTGTCAGCAGGCACAGCCGGACAAGCCTCAACAGTAGAAAATTTGTATCCCTCAGCAGTTAACACTATATCCAAGTTCCTTTTCCAGTCAATGTAATTGGGACCAGCAAGTTTGTTTTCTTTGAGAATTAGGACAACAGATTGAAAGACATTTTGAATTCCTGGGATCATGCAAACATAGTATTTACCCAGTCAAGTAGTTTTGAATTTAAACATCAGATATTGATCCCATGTAACAATATTCAAATGAAAATTCACCAAAACCACAAACCACCGAATCCCCGCAGGCCACGGAGTGTGGACGTCTACGGTTCAAACATTCGCAAGAGGAGGGATAAATCTCATTAGCTTAACATACTGCCGAGCAATACTTAACTAATAGTTATTTTCATCTTTTGGCCAGCGAAATTAACTTATAAAAGAATAAAAATGACCTTATCCTTTGAGACTATCGTAATTATTTGCACTTTAAGTGTAACCCATTAATTGGTACTAATTTTACTACCAAAATTATACGTCCACCTTTGGGTGATCCGTACGCTTTTGAAATAGCTTACTATAACCATCCCGAAGGAGACTCGCCCTTGTGAACTGTGAAATAGAATATCCTTTGGGCTCGAATTAAATCACTTCACTGACAAACCTATAATGGAGGCCTTGGATGTAATTTATTTCAACCCATTACACACTTAATATAATTTTTATTTACGGGATTTTCGAAAACATATTTGATTCGCACATAAGCAATCACATAAAACATGCATGATTAATAAGCAATAATAAACTAGGAATTAATCCAACTATCATGGCCATCAATCAATCTCCAATGTTACGGAGAAAACACAATCATGTCCTGGTTGAGTGAGTCCTCCGATTCAGGTATTGGAACTTCCCTTTCGCAGTGACTCCCACTGAATTGGTTGTCTCCAGGAAAGTCGCCATTGGATCATCACCATGGCATCCGTGTACGTGTTTATCGCCTCGCCCCATCAAGGTTGGTCCATGCCCGCCGGATTAATGAAGAATAATATAACAAAAATTACATAATTCATCATATGACCCTCGCAGGAGCCGTACATGAGTTTCTATGAAAGCAATAAACTATGCGGTGTCCCACCGCGCGAATAAATTATTACAAGCATTCACCAACCCAAAAATTCCTTGACATGTCCAAGGTTTTAAAAACAGCATACAGTCAACATGAATTAAATCCATACATATGGGCCACAATAGTCGGATTTGAAATACCTGCAAAAACCTATTGCAATTTCTAGTCTACTATGCCGCTGCGTCCGTACGCACATAATTCATGTAAACAAGAAAAGTCCAAATTCAAACTGTGCACGAGGTTTAATTAAACCTGACCTCTGATACCAGTTGTTGGGTTCTATGAAGAACATCAAACAACATGAACAGTATTGAACTTATTGAAATAAATCATAACGCAGCGGAATTTATAGTTAAGATATGGACAAGTACCTTTTAAAATTTGTTGCCGACTCTGAGACGATGTAGAGTACCGTTGATGAAGTTCGTCTGAACACCATAATCTAATGGGCAGATAGATGTGGCCTTCATTCAATTCTAATTGAAAATTCTAACGAGGTTGATCACACAGTGTGCAGTCTCAGTTGTCGGGGTGCAGCGGGCACATCGTGAGCGCTGGATGCAGGTGGCTGAAAACGCGCGTCGGGCCCTGGTGATGACGGATCGATCTTTTGTCTATACGTTGGGTTGTGAATAAAAATGCTCTGGGCCTTCGTTTATCCACGATAGACGTGTCTAACAGACGCACTGCGGCCTTCTCCTAGACACCGTGACTTCAAGACGCTCTAATGGCCTTCTCTCCGACACTGTATGTAAACACGCACTAACGGCCTTGTTTAAACACACGTCAAGAACATCAGTTCCCCCTCAAGATTGGCTCACCAATTCAATACTCAATTCAAGACATCTCTAATATGATGAGGTACATTGGGTATTTATAGATACCAACTATCTCTAGATCTAATCTTACTAGGAGACTAATAAAATAATTAAATATTAAATCCTAAGTCTAGAAAGCAATAAAATCCTAAACCTACCAAATAACTATT
>CACSLK010032310.1:77643-88994 GCA_902706635.1 Striga hermonthica | reverse complement strand
GAAACCATCACTTTCTATGGGGCGAGATCGAGGACAGTTCCGAGGGTTATCTCTACTTTGAGAGCTATGAAGAGCCTTAAAAAGAAGGGTAGCCAGGGTTATCTCGTGAACATTGTTGTGAGCGAGACCCAGAAGTTGACTCTGGATGGAGTTCCTATTGTGCGTGAGTATCTGGAGGTGTTCCCAGACGAGCTACCAAGAGGACCACCAAATAGACAGGTCGAGTTCTCGATTGACTTGGTTCCGGGAGCGGGCCCTGTGTCGAAGGCACCTTACCGTATGGCTCCGAAGGAGCTGCAGGAGCTGAAGACACAGATTCAGGAGCTGTTGAAGCTCGGTTTTGTGCGACCGAGTGTTTCACCGTGGGGAGCACCAGTCCTTTTTGTGAAGAAGAAAGATGGGTCGATGAGGATGTGCATCGACTACCGAGAGCTCAACCGACTCACTGTGAAGAACAAGTACCCATTGCCCAGGATCGAGGACCTGTTTGATCAATTGAGGGGTGCCAGCGTATTCTCGAAGATAGATTTGAGGTCTGGCTACCATCAGCTAAAGATTAAGGAGTCCGATGTTTCTAAGACCGCATTTCGAACTCGGTATGGCCATTACGAGTTTGTGGTCATGCCCTTCGAATTGAGCAATGCCCCAGCCGTTTTCATGGACCTCATGAATCGAGTGTTCGATCCCTACCTTGATCAGTTTGTCATTGTCTTTATTGATAACATTTTGATATATTCTCGAGACGAGGAGCAGCACGAGCAGCATCTGCGTACAGTTCTAGAGACACTTCGTCGAGAGCGGCTGTATGCCAAGTTTTCGAAGTGCGAGTTCTGGTTGGACCGAGTTGCCTTTCTCAGACACATTGTCACCGCTAAGGGGATAGAGGTTGATCCGAGCAAGATTGAGGCGGTGAGTAACTGGGAGGTTCCGAGGAATGCGAGTGATATTCGCAGTTTCTTGGGACTAGCTGGCTATTACCGTCGCTTTATACAGGGCTTCTCAAAAATCGCTCAACCATTGACCCAGCTGACTAAGAAGTCAACCAGATTTTTGTGGAGTCCCCAGTGTGAGGCGAGCTTCCATGAGTTGAAGACGAGGCTCACTACTGCACCGGTATTGACCATACCGACCCGACTTTGGAGTTCACTATCTACAGCGACGCTTCGAAGATGGGCTTGGGTTGTGTGTTAATGCAGCAGGGGAAGGTTGTGGCTTATGCTTCGAGGCAGTTGAAGCCTCATGAACTGAACTATCCTACCCCCGACCTAGAGCTAGCGGCTGTGGTTCATGCGTTGAAGATTTGGAGACATTACCTTTACGGAGGGAAGTGCGAGATTTTCACGGACCACAAGAGCCTGAAGTATCTCTCCACGCAGAAGGAGTTGAACATGAGACAGAGGAGGTGACTGGAGCTCGTCAAAGACTACGATTGCACGATTAGCTACCATCCCGGGAAAGCTAACGTGGTCGCAGATGCCCTTAGTCGGAAAGGCCGTGGTGAGTTGGCCTGTATCCTAACCCAGCAGGATGAGTTGGTTAGAGAGTTCGAGTGGCTAGAGTTGGAAGAGGTGGAGCCGACTTCTGGAGCCAGTGGTACTGTAGCAGCACTGGTTGTGGGACCGACTCTACGAGAGAAGATAGTAGCCGCTCAGCCGAATGATCGTTTTCTTTGTCGGATGCGAGAGTTGTCTGGATCCGGCAAGATAGGAGGATTCGCAGAGACACTTGAAGGAGCATTGGTCTTCGAGCAGAGACTATGTGTACCGAAGGTGTTTGAAATTCGGAGGGGGATTCTCGAGGAGGCACACAATGCCCCGTATACCGTCCATCCAGGCAGTACAAAGATGTACCAGGACCTTAAGAGGTACTTTTGGTGGAGAGGATTGAAGAGAGATGTGGCGAAGTACGTGGATAGATGTTTAGTGTGTCAAAGGGTCAAAGCCGAGCATCAGAAGCCAGCCGGCTTGACTAAGTTGCTTGAGATACCTATGTGGAAGTGGGAGGACATCACGATGGATTTCGTGGTGAGCTTGCCGAGGACTCGAGAGGGGCATGATGCCATTTGGGTTGTGGTTGATACTTTGACCAAGTGTGCCCATTTTCTGCCCGTACATATGAAGATGTCTATGGAGAAGTTCGCCAAACTCTACATAGATAAGATTGTCCGACTCCATGGGGTGCCCGTTTCGATCGTTTCCGACCGAGGCACACGGTTCACCTCACAGTTTTAGAGGAGCTTGCATCAGGCTATGGGGACAGGGTTGAAATTCAGTACAGCCTATCACCCCCAGACAGACGGACAGTCAGAGCGCACGATCCGGACATTAGAGGACCTTCTGAGGGCGTGCATTCTGGATCGAGGAGGTTCATGGGAGGATTCATTGACATTAGTCGAGTTTGCCTACAACAACAATTATCAGGCATCGATCGGCATGTCGCCGTATGAGGCTTTGTACGGAAGGAAGTGTCGTGTACCCTTGTATTGGGATGAGGTTGGCGAGAGGAAGGTACTTGGGCCAGAGATTATTAAGAAGACAGCAGCTCAGGTAGATGAGATCCGAGTGAGGATCAGGGCAGCCCAAGAACGACAGAGATTCTATGCCAGGAAGAAGAGGAGGGAACAACAGTTCGAGGTTGGCGACAAGGTCTTCTTGAAGGTCTCACCAACGAAAGGTGAAGTCCGTTTTGGGAAGAGAGGGAAGTTGCAGCCTCGTTATGTGGGACCCTTCGAGATACTCAACCGAGTCAGAGACTTAGCCTATCGATTGGCTCTTCCACCAGAGTTCGCGGGAGTGCACAACGTGTTCCACGTCTCTATGTTGAGGAGATATGTGTACGACCCCGAGCATATGGTAGACTTCGGCGGGCTTCAGGTTGGAGAGGATCTGTCTTATGAGGAGGTCCCGCTAGCCGTTCTGGACCGAAAGGTCCATCAGTTGAGGAACCGGGAGGTGTCGCTTGTCAAAGTCCAGTGGAGCCGCCATGGCGAGGCCGAGGCGACTTGGGAGAGAGAGGACGAGCTCTGGAGGAAGTATCCAGAGTTTATGTTTTGAGCTTGTTCTTTGTATTAGTATTTGGAGTTTATTTCTTTTTAGTAGTTTTTGAGTTGTGTTTCCGGGGACGGAAATTAATTAAGGAGGGTAGAATGTAACGCCCCGATTTTATTCAGTAGACATCTCGAATTATTATTATATTATGCATTTTTATTGCATTTTATTTTCTCAGCTCGACCAGTAAATCTATATATATATAAAAAGACATCCTATTTACCAAAAATGGTAGCAAAAATATAGGTTAACATTTAATGCAACTTATAAATAGTAAGTGTCATTAATTTTATTATTATTTTCTTTAAAAATCATACAACATTAAATGTTACCTTAAATTTCGGGCTTAGTTCATTTTATTATTTAAAAAATCTGGATAAGTTCTTTTAAGTGTGCATGTTTTTTTTATTTTGTTTTGTTTTTTTTTTTTAGAATCAAGGAACAACAATAAAATTTCGGTCTCTATATTTATAAAATTTAAATTCAAAATATAACAGATGTTTTAGAATCTCGGTCTTTATATTTGTGTCTTTCAAACAAATATTGAACGCTAAAAATATTCTTTAAATTGATAATCAATCAATCAATATTAATTTTTTGAAAATCACTATGTTTAATTTTTTATTAATATGCATAATAAAAATAATTAATTCATCTTTAGATATATAATTTATAATTTTAATATACTATCACTTAGTGTAGACATTTATTATACGAATCGTAAAATATTTTTATTTCATAAAATTAAATATATTTACAGGAAATAAGGAAATTTCTTTGGATCAATCGGGTGATTGAATTAGGGTATTGCTCAGGTTGATTGAATTACTTTTAGGTGATATTTAAAATATCGATCCTACCAGTCCAATCGACTGGTATTGACGGATTCAATAGCAAATATTGTATTCAAGCGAATTATAAACCAATTCTAAGTCCATTCGGTCGGACTGTGTCCAACCCCGTTTAATTTAGAACAACGGGTAGATCATAATTAATATTATTTATATATTAAATTTATAATATAATCATAATATTGTTTTCTCGTGCATTGCACGGGCCACGCACTAGTTTGATTAATTAGACGTGAGTGACTATTTTAATCATTTGAGATAAATAATTTATTTAGACCTTTTCGTCTATTTAAATTATCTCAGAGTTTAGCCGAATTTTGGAATTTTCCAGTCTAGCGAGAGCCGTTTATTTTTAGTCATCTTCAGCGTCGTTGACTTTCTTGACTCCCTAGAATTTTGCGACCCGATCAGCCTTATTATTTTCGGTCATTTTAATTATCAAGCCTTCCCATATTATTTAAGTGCTCCTTATTTAATTTAGTTTGTAAATGAGGTTAAGCATTGGCAGATAAGTTAGCATTAATAGATCAGCTTTCTTCTGCTCCCAGCCAACAAGCACTCAATCTCCAATATTCGAGGGAGTTTGAATTTTTCTTTCAACTACTTCAGAAAATTTCTCTTCCTCCAACGTTATATTGCCTTATCTCTCTCACACGATCAGAAGCCTCAAGCAACTATAAGAATTCTTTTCTTCCTCCCGCAACTCATTTTCTCAAGCCGTTCTATCATCCAGCAGCGGGTTCCATTATATTTTCTTTATCCATCACCGTCCATCTTCGAGAGGGGAAGCAACCCGTTCGAGCAACCCCGTTGGTCCGTTTTTCGGCCAGCAGAACCTGGGAGTAGCAGCAGCAACTTTACCATCTCCCCCGTTAGTTCGATCAACATAGCGAATAGCCGTCGTAAGAGCCGAGGCCGAAACCCGACGTCCGAGACTCTTCGTTTTCATTTTTTCATTTCCGTTTCATTCCCGAAGGAGGTATAAGATTATACCCCTTTCTTTAATTTCAGATTTAATATTGAAGGCTATTTCATGCTTAAGGTTCGTAAGATGAGAACAACAAAAATTTATGAATCGAGAATTTTGTAAATTAGAAGATTCATAAATTTTGAAGTGGTAAAAGAATTGATGTGGAACTCTCGTATTTTTAATATTTTGCCTCAAACTCATGAATTTATGTGTAAGTAGATGGAGTCATTTTATTGTAAATTGCCTTTAAGTGAGATTAAGCAAAATATAAGGTTATTGGTGTTGCAACATTTATTTTCTAAGATCTGTGAAATCATGCAATGGCCTTATTTTAAATCCCTTTATTTTTCGAAAGGAAGGATTGAACAGACTGAGATATTGATGAGAAATTTAATCACTTATTTTATTTGTAAGCAGCTGGGTGTTTTAATTTTCCTTTAAGTGCGATTAAATAAATCAAAACCTATTTGCCATGCTTGTGGAGCTTTTATTTTCAAAAGGAAATTTGTTCAGGCTGCAAAATTTTTAGTATGTTAAGCTGCTGTTGTATGGTTTTGTTTTAGACATGACATTATTGAGTTTATATGCCTTAAGTTTTGGTTTAAAAATGGAGTCATTACCTTAGAAACAAATTGAGAAAATGGGATTTTTGACAAATTATTTTAGCCCCTTTGATTGTTGAAAAATATGGTATTATAGACTCCAAATAATTTCTAAAAGTTGGTCGTAAGATGTGCCGTTGGGTCGAGGAAGTCATCGGGGGAAACCGAATCATGGTGTCGGGTCACGACAGTCGGGATGCTGCCAGGCCACTACCGCGAGCACGCAGGCGCACCCGTAAGCAAGCGGGCAGCCGGCGCTTGCCGCGTACGTCGTGTGCCGCGAGGCCTGTGTGGTAGCAGCCTGTGCGACACCTTACTGCTGACCCTACCATGCAAAGAAGACTCCCGCGACCTACAAAGCCCCGCGTCCCGTCCTTTGCGGTCAACTCCGTTTTCTAAGCCTGAACCAATTTTAATAATTTCGAAAGAACTTTTAGAAATATCCCGATATTTAAAAATGATTTTTTTTGAGTCGAGGCTAATTATAGATTTTTAAAGAATTAATTTTGAGAATTTTTTAAAGATTCCGAGTCGAGAGTTCCATCATCTAAGAAAGAGCATAAAGTCTATAAGTCATGAACCTTAAGCTAGAAAATCCTTCAATTGGTAAATTTAATTTACCAAACCAGAATTAGTTATTTATTCGAGTATCGCTTAATTCATGTAGATTTCGAGGAGTCGAGCCCTCGAGTTTCCACATAAGCGACAACTCATCTCAGTAGCAGACCCAGGTTATCCAGGTGGGGAAGTCTATCTAGTAAATCATTTTGATTAAACACTGTGATATTTCTTTTGCCGTTATTTGCATGAATTATGTGTTTCCAGTTTTTCAGTTATATACCGGACGATTGATCACGTACGGTATGAACAACTATTTTTGTAGTTGTTCCCAGATCAGATAAGTCACATGCTAGCTAGTCCCCCGAGGAGCAGTACTCCGAAGGGCTATGTAGACAACCAGTGCACCTGAGGGGCAGTACTCCGATGGTTGCTAGAATTTTTCAATTGCACCTTAGTACTGCTTTGGTTGCTAGAACTCTTTTTGAAACCATGGCTTGTGTATTATATCTGCTTACAACGGTATCTTTTGTTTAATTCGAATGTCTGTATTATATAGACTCCAGGTGAGCCCGTTGATTATTATTATGCTCACCCCCCACACCAACCTTTCAGGTTAAGCAGCTGGATTGGCGGCACTGGAGGCAGGGCAGTGTGGTCATCAGTTTATTATTATTCAGTTATTTATTTCAGACATTGCAGTTCTTTTCAATATTATAATTCCCATGTCGAGACATTGGATTTTTAGGATGATTGCATGTTTGATTTGAGGATTATGAAATTTAGTATTTCGAGACTTAATGCATTTTGAGTTATTGCATGTCTCAAGTCAATTTGAGAGTTAGAGTTTTCAGAAAAGAAAGAGTTTTTATGAGTAACGACCCAAGAAAAAGGATTTTCAAAGTTTTGAAAAGTTTAGATTTTCTTGAAAAATATTACTATTTTAAGTTTTCAGCATTGTTTTTATTTTGCACTAAAATGTATTTTAGTGATTTTTTTTTAATTTTAAGTAATAATTATTCAAAATAAAATATAATGTTATATAAAAATTGATATATACATTTATATAAATATATTTTCGATGTGAAATGTCAATCTGCGCATGTGATTTGAAAATCTTTTAAATTAAACAATTACCTAACATATCTACGATACTCATATCATATCATTTAGCATACTTGCGGATAAGTATTACAAATAAAATCAAATAAACACAGTGAAAAATCTGAAAAAGTAGTAAATAGAAAAACATGTAATCCGATCACTATGTCAGAAACATGAGCAAATATAACGATATTAGATTTCACTTACACAATAAATATATATTAAATTCAAAATTGTAAAATATAAATTAATTTGTAAATTACAAAAAAAAATATATAAATTTGGAGATGCGGGGTTTCGATCCCCGAATATCATACTCAACCTAGGAGGATAATACCATTGAGCTACATCTCCTTATGTTTAAATACCAAATGATTTTTTCAAATATGTATGTTAAAAATAAATTGAATATGGTAAATGTGATATAAGATTAAAAAAATAATGTCTTAAAAATCAATTTTTTTTTTTTAGTTTTCAGCATTGTTTTTATTTTGCACTAAAATGTATTTTAGTGATTTCTTCTTAATTTTAAGTAATAATTATTCAAAATAAAATATAATGTTATATAAAAATTGATATATACATTTATATAAATATATTTTCGATGTGAAATGCCAATCTGCGCATGTGATTTCAAAATCTTTTAAATTAAAAAATTACCTAACATATCTACGATACTCATATTATATCATTTAGCATACTTGTGGATAAGTATTACAAATAAAATCAAATAAACACAGTGAAAAATCTGAAAAAGTAATAAATAAAAAACATGTAATCCGATCACTATGTCAAAAACTTGAGAAAATATAACGATATTAGATTTCACTTACACAATAAATATATATTAAATTCAAAATTGTAAAGTATAAATTAATTTGTAAATTACAAAAATATATATATATATAAATTTGGAGATGCGGGATTCCGATCCCCGAATGTCATACTCAAACCAGAAGGATAATACCATTGAGCTACATCTCCTTATGATTAAATACCAAATGATTTTTTCATATATGTATGTTAAGAATAAATTGAATATGGTAAATGTGATATAAGATTGAAAGAATAATGTCTTAAAAAATCAATCATTTTTTTAAGTTTTCGGCATTGTTTTTATTTTGCACTAAAATGTATTTTTGTGATTTCTTTTTAATTTTAAGTAATAATTATTCAAAAGAAAATTTAATGTTATTTAAAAAATTGATATATACGTTTATATAAATATATTTTCGATGTGAAATGTCAATCTGCGCATGTGATTTCAAAATCCTTTAAATTAAACAATTACCTAACATATCTACGATACTCATATTATATCATTTAGCATACTTGTGAATAAGTATTACAAATAAAATCAAATCAACACAGTGAAAAATCCGAAAAAGTAATAAATAGAAAAGATGTAATCTGATCACTATGTGAAAAACTTGAGGAAATCTAACATTATTAGATTTTACTTACACAATAAATATATTAAATTCAAAATTGTAAAATATAAATTAATTTGTAAATTACAAAAATAATATATATATTTGGAGATGAGGGGTTTCGATCCCCGAATGTCATACTTAAACTAGGAGGATAATACCATTGAGCTACATCTCCTTATCTTTAAATACTAACTGATTTTTTCATATATGTATGTTAAAAATAAATTGAATATGGTAAATGTGATATAAGATTAAAAAAATAATGTCTTAAAAAATCAATTTTTTTTTTAAAGTTTTCAGCATTGTTTTTATTTTGCACTAAAATGTATTTTAGTGATTTCTTTTTAATTTTAAGTAATAACTATTCAAAATAAAATATAATGTTATATAAAAAAAATGATATATACGTTTATATAAATATATTTTCGATTTTAAATGTCAATCGGCGCATGTGATTTCAAAATCTTTTAAATTAAACAATTACCTAACATATCTACGATGCTCAAATTATATCATTTAGCTTACTGATGAATAAGTATTACAAATAAAATGAAATAAACACATTGAAAAATCTGAAAATGTAATAAATAGAAAAGATGTAATCTGATCACTATGTGAAAAACTTGAGCAAATATAACGATATTAGGTTTCACTTACACAATAAATATATATTAAATTCAAAATTATAAAATATAAATTAATTTGTATACTACAAAAAAAATAATAAATTTGGAGATGCGGGGTTTCGATCCACGAATGTCATACTCAAAGCTGGAGGATAATACCATTGCGCTACATCTCCTTATGTTTAAATACCAAATGATTTTTTCATATATATATGTTAAGAATAAATTGAATATGGTAAATGTGATATAAGATAAAAAAAAATAATGTCTAAAAAATCAATCATTTTTTTAAGTTTTCAGCATTGTTTTTATTTTGCACTAAAATGTATTTTACTGATTTCTTTTTAATATTAAGTAATAATTATTCAAAAGAAAATATAATGTTATTTAAAAAATTGATATATACGTTTATATAAATATATTTTCGATGTTAAATGTCAATTTGCACAGTGAATAAGTATTACAAATAAAATCAAATAAACACAGTGAAAAATCCGAAAAAGTAATAAATAGAAAAGATGTAATCTGATCACTATGTGAAAAACTTGAGAAATCTAACATTATTAGATTTAACTTACACAATAAATATATATTAAATTCAAAATTATAAAATATAAATTAATTTGTATATTACAAAAAATATAATATATTTGGAGATGCGGGGTTTCGATCCCCGAATGTCATACTCAAAGCAGGAGGATAATACCGTTGAGCTACATTTATTTATGTTTAAATACCAAATGATTTTTTCATATATGTATGTTAAAAATAAATTGAATATGGTAAATGTGATATAAGATTAAAAAAATAAGGTCTTAAAAAATCAATTTTTTTTTTTTTTTTTAAGTTTTCAGCATCGTTTTTATTTTGCACTAAAATATATTTTAGTGATTTCTTTTTAATTTTAAGTAATAACTATTCAAAATAAAATATAATGTTATATAAAAAAAAGATATATATGTTTATATAAATATATTTTCGATTTTAAATGTCAATCGGCGCATGTGATTTCAAAATCTTTTAAATTAAACAATTACCTAACATATCTACGATACTCAAATTATATCATTTAGCATACTGGTGAATAAGTATTACAAATAAAATGAAATAAACACATTGAAAAATCCGAAAATGTAATAAATAGAAAAGATGTAATCTGATCACTATGTGAAAAACTTGAGCAAATATAACGATATTAGGTTTCTTTTTTTTTTTTCCAACGACATAAAATTCTCATTAAAAACGCCAAATGGCAAAGTACACGAGCAAAGCCCGAATCCTGGGTAACTGGGAGGTTACAATAACACCAATGCAACCTACACGAAATAAAGCTCGCAACACGAGAATACCAACAAACACAAAACACAACCGAACCAACTATAAGACAACCACTAAACGATATTAGGTTTCACTTACACAATAAATATATATTAAATTCAAAATTATAAAATATAAATTAATTTGTATGTTATAAAAAACATAATACATTTGGAGATGCGGGGTTTCGATCCACGAATGTCATACTCAAAGCAGGAGGATAATACTATTGAGCTACATCTATTTATGTTTAAATACCAAATGATTTTTTCATATGTGAATGTTAAAAATAAATTGAATATGGTATATGTGATATAAGATTAAAAAAATAATGTCTTAAAAATGAATCATTTTTTTAAGTTTTCAGCATCGTTTTTATTTTGCACTAAAATGTATTTTAGTGATTTCTTTTTAATTTTAAGTAATAATTATTCAAAAGAAAATATAATGTTATATAAAAAATTGATATATACGTTTATATAAATATATTTTTTATGTGAAATGTCAATCTGCGCATGTGATTTCAAAATCCTTTAAATTAAACAATTACCTAACATATCTATGATACTTATATTATATCATTTAGCATACTTGTGAATAAGTATTACAAATAAAATCAAATAAACACAGTGAAAAATCCGAAAAATTAATAAATAGAAAAGATGTAATCTGATCACTATGTGAAAAACTTGAGGAAATCTAACATTATTAGATTTTACTTACACAACAAATATATTAAATTCAAAATTGTAAAATATAAATTAATTTGTAAATTACAAAAAATAATATATATTAGGAGATGCGGGGTTTCGATCCCCGAATGTCATACTCAAACCAGGAGGA
>CACSLK010032310.1:62540-73736 GCA_902706635.1 Striga hermonthica | reverse complement strand
CCTAACATATCTACGATACTCATATTATATCATTTAGTATACTTGTGAATAAGTATTACAAATATAATCAAATAAACACAGTGAAAAATCTGAAAAAGTAATAAATAGAAAAGATGTAATCCGATAACTATGTCAAAAACTTGAGCAAATATAACGATATTAGATTTCACTTACACAATAAATATATATTAAAATAAAAATTCTAAAATATAGATTAATTTGTAAATTACAAATATATATATATATATATATATATTATTTGGAGATGCGGGGTTTCGATCCCCGAATGTCATACTCAAACCAGTAGGATAATACCATTGAGCTACATCTCCTTATGTTTAAATACCAATGATTTTTTCATACATGTATGTTAAAAATAAATTGAATATGGTAAATGTGATATAAGATTAAAAAAATAATGTCTTAAAAAATCAATCATATTTATTAAGTTTTCAGCATTGTTTTTATTTTGCACTAAAATGTATTTTAGTGATTTCTTTTTAATTTTAAGTAATAACTATTCAAAATAAAATATAATGTTATATAAAAAATTGATATATACGTTTATATAGAAATATTTTCGATGTGAAATGTCAATCTGCGCATGTGATTTCAAAATCTTTTGAATTAAACAATTACCTAACATATCTACGATACTCATATTATATCATTTAGCATACTGGTGAATAAGTATTACAAATAAATCAAATAAACACATTGAAAAATCCGAAAAAGTAATAAATAGAAAAGATGTAATCTGATCACTATGTGAAAAACTTGAGCAAATATAACGATATTAGGTTTCACTTACACAATAAATATATATTAAATTTAAATTTATTAAATATAAATTAATTTGTATATTACAAAAAAAAATAATATATTTGGAGTTGCAGGGTTTCGATCCCCGAATGTCATACTCAAAGCAGGAGGATAATAACATTGAGTTACATCTACTTATATTTAAATACCAAATGATTTTTTCATATATGTATGTTGAAAATAAATTGAATATGGTAAATATGATATAAGATTAAAAAAATAATGTCTTAAAAAGTTAATCATTTTTTTAAGTTTTCAGTATTGTTTTTATTTTACACTAAAATGTATATTAGTGATTTCTTTTTAATTTTAAGTAATAACTATTCAAAATAAAATATAAGGTTATACAAAAAAATAATATATACGTTTATATAAATATATTTTTGATTTGAAATGTCAATCGGCGCATGTGATTTCAAAATCTTTTAAATTAAACAATTACCTAACATATCTACGATATTCAAATTATATCATTTAGCATATTGGTGAATAAGTATTACAAATAAAATCAAATAAACACATTGAAAAATCCAAAAAAGTAATAAATAGAAAAGATGTAATCAGATCACTATGTGAAAAACTTGAGCAAATATAACGATATTAGGTTTCACTTACACAATAAATATATATTAAATTCAAAATTATAAAATATAAATTAATTTGTATATTACAAAAAATAAAATATATTTGGAGATGCGGGGTTTCGATCCCCAAATGTTATACTCAAAGCAGGAGGATAATACCATTGAGCTACATCTATTTATGTTTAAATACCAAATGATTTTTTTATATATGAATGTTAAAAATAAATTGAATATGGTATATGTGATATAAGATTAAAAAAATAATGTCTTAAAAATGAATCATATTTTTAAGTTTTCAGCATCGTTTTTATTTTGCACTAAATGTATTTTAGTGATTTCTTTTTAATTTTAAGTAATAATTATTCAAAAGAAAATATAATGTTATATAAAAAATGATATATATGTTTATATAAATATATTTTTGATGTGAAATGTCAATCTGCGCATGTGATTTCAAAATCCTTTAAATTAAACAATTACCTAACATATCTACGATACTCATATTATATCATTTAGCATACTTGTGAATAAGTATTACAAATAAAATCAAATGAACACAGTGAAAAATCCTAAAAGTAATAAATAGAAAAGATGTAATCTGATCACTATGTGAAAAACTTGAGGAAATCTAACATGATTAGATTTCACTTACACAATAAATATATATTAAATTGAAAATTGTAAAATATAAATTAATTTTTAAATTACAAAAAAAAATATATATTTGGAGATGCGGGATTTCGATCCCCAAATGTCATACTCAAACCAGGAGGATGATACCATTGAGCTACATCTCCTTATGTTTTGTAGCGCCCCAATTTTATTTTAGTAGACATCTCGAATTATTATTATATTATGCATTTTTATGGCATTTTATTTTATCAGCTCGACAAGTAGATTTAATTAATTAGACGTGAGTGTCTATTTAATCATTTCAGATAAATAATTTATTTAGATCTTTTCGTCTATTTAAATTATTTCAGAGTTTAGCCGAGTATTAGAATTTTCCAGACTAGCGAGAGCCGATTACTTTATCCGTCTTGAGGATCGTTGATTTATTCTCTCGACACCTTAGACTTTGTGAGCCGAATATTAGCCTTATTATTTTCGGCCATTTTGATTCTCAAACCGTCCCATGTTATTTAGTGTTCCTTTATTTATTATAGATTGAGAAAAGTGGGAATTTTGACAAATTATTTCAGCCCATTTTTATGTTGAGAAATATGGTATTATGGACTCCAAATGTTTTTAAAAGTTGGTCGTAAGATGTGTCGTTGGGTCGAGGAAGTTGTCGGGAAAACCCGAAGCATGGTGTCGGGTCACGACAGTCGGGATGCTGCCAGGCCACTACCGCGAGCACGCAGGCGCACTCGTAAGCAGGCGGGCAGCCGGCGTTTGCCGCGTACGCCGTGTGCCGCGAGGCCCGTGTGATAGCACCCTGTGCGACGCCCTACTGCCGACCCTACCGTGCGAAGAAGACTCCCGCGACCTACAAAGCCCCGCGTCCCGTCCTTTGCGGTCAACTCCTTTTTCCAAGCCTGAACCAATTTTTAATAATTTCGAAAGAACTTTTAGAAAATATCCCGAGACTTAAAAAATGATTTCTTTTGTAGTCGAGGCTAGTTATAGATTTTCAAAGAATTAATTTCGAGAATTTTTAAAGATTCCGAGTCGAGAGTTCCATCATCTAAGAAAGATCACAAAGTCTATAAGTCATGAACCTTAAGCTAGAAAATCCTTCAATTGGTAAATTTAATTTACCAAACCAGAATTAGTTATTTATTCGTATCGCTTAATTCATGTAGATTCCGAGGAGTCGAGCCCTCGAGTTTCCACATAAGCGACAACTCATCTCAGTAGCAGACCCAGGTTATCCAGGTGGGGAAGTCTATCTAGTACATCATTTTGATTAAAAACTGTGATAATTTTGTTTGTTGTTATTTGCATGAATTATGTGTTTCCAGTTTTTCAGTTATATACCGGACGATTGATCACGTACGGTATGAACAACTATTTTTGTAGTTGTTCCCAGATCAGATATGTCGCATGCTAGCTAGTCCCCCGAGGAGCAGTACTCCGAAGGGCTAAGTAGACAACCAGTGCACCTGAGGGGCAGTACTCCGATGGTTGCTAGAATTTTTCAGTTGCACCTTAGTACTGCTTTGGTTGCTAGAACTCTTTTTGAAACCATGTTTTGTGTATTATATCTGCTTACAACGGTATCTTTTGTTTAATTCGAATGTCCGTATTATATAGACTCCAGGTGAGCCCGTTGATTATTATTATGCTCACCCCCCACACCAACCTTTCAGGTTAAGCAACTGGATTGGCGGCACTGGAGGCAGGGCAGTGTGGTCATCAGTTTATTTTTATTCAGTTATTTATTTCAGACATTGCAGTTATGTTCAGTATTACATTTCCCGTGTCGAGACATTGAATTTTTAAGATGATTGCATGTTTGATTTGAGGATTATGAAATTTAGTATTTTGAGACTTAATGCATTTTTGAGTTATTGCATGTCTCCAGTCAATTTGAGAGTTAGAGTTTTCAGAAAAGAAAGAATTTTATGAGTAATGACCCAATAGAAAGGATTTTCAGATTTTTGAAAAATTTAAATTTTCTTGAAAATATTACTATTTTCTTTAAATCAAAAGTGGGCGTTACAGTATGGTATCAGAGCGGGTCTATGGTTCTGTAGACTTGCAATGTTTTCAAAGTTAGAAAATTTTCATAATCCTCCAGTTTGAGTATGTATATGACCACCCGCCTCTGTCGTGCCGCTCCAGCTTCGAGGTAAGTTTAGTAGTTAAGTATTCGAGATGTCTAAGTTGTGAATTTCTGTGACTTGCATAATATAATAAGTTAGATTAGGTGCCTAGAACATTCTCCTCTCAAATTCTTATAACTCCAGTTAGATCTCCTTCGTTAAATTCAAGTTTCCTCTATTTCTGCCAGCTTATGGCAACCAGAGGAAGAGGCAGGGGTAGAGCCGGACGAGGGGGATGAGCAGGCCGAGGAGGTAGGGGTGACGACCAGCAGCCAGACCCCCTTAATCAGCAGCAGCCGCCGATCTTTCACCAGCCCCCACCTCATCAGCATCCCCCTGTCTTCCAGCAACCCCCTCCTAATCAGGGGCAGAACCATGTTCAGATCATGGGTCAGTTTCGTGTTCTGTCCCTGCCAACTTTCACCGGGGCAGACGGGCCACAAGAAGTTGATGACTGGTTCATGAACCTCGAGAGGATCTTTGAGGTCCTTAACTACTCAGACCAGGAGAAGATTGTCTGTGCCCGCTTCCAGATGATAGGGGATGCGGGTAGATGGTGGTCAGATGTTTGGCGCCTTAAGACTACAGCCAAGAGAGATGCTATGACCTGGGAGCAGATGAAGCTCCTTATTTCGGAGAGGTACTACCCTTATCATTTCCGGGAGCAGATGGAGAGGCAGTTTTATGCCCTGCAGCAGGGAAACTTATCCGTAGAGGAGTATGAGCGTGAATTTACCAGACTGAACCACTTTACCCCGCACATGGTGGACACTGACTTTAAGAAGTCCTGTCGTTTCCTGAACGGGCTGCAGAGGTACCTTCGCTTTGTGCTGAGTAGCCATGGGTCTCTGACCTATGTAGAGACCATTCTGAGAGCTCAGCAGATAGCGGCTAGTCAGCGTGTGGAGTTAGACACAGCTCAGCAGACAGTGGCTCAACCCAGGATGATTCAGCCAGTTTCTGTGCAGCCACCATCGTTTCAGCCAGTCCAGGTGCAGCAAGCCGTTTATCAGCAGTCTTCTGCCCAACCGTCTGGTAGTGGTGGTAAGAGAAAGTTTGAAGGGAAGAAGAAGAACCAGCAGAACAAGAAGGGAGGAAATGGTGGACGAGGTGACCGTCAGCCAGCACAGCAGACTCCGAGAGCTCGGCCACCCTGTGGCAACTGCGGCCGGACTCACGGGGGACAGTGCTTAGCTGGTCAGAGGATTTGCTACTACTGCCGGAAGGAGGGACACATGGCCTTTGATTACCCGGAGAGAGGCCAGGGGCAGCAGCAGCCCCAACAGCAACCTCAGCAGCAGTTTCAGCTGCAGGCCCAGATCCAGGGAGGAGGAGGGAGAGCCCGTGTGTTTGCCCTGAACCAGCGTGAGGCAGATGCGAACCAAGGTACTATGTTTTGGGATGCTTCATATATGTGATGTGCCTGTGTTTGCTTTATGTGATACCGGGGCAACCCACTCTTTTATCTCCAAGAGTTATGTTGAGGCAGTCGGGATTGAGGGAGTTAGTGTTTTTGATGCTCTCGAGGTTAGCTTGGCCTCGGGAAAGTCAATAGTTACTGATTCTCTCGTTAAGGGTTTGAGTCTTAGTATAGGCGGGAGAACCTTGACCGTCGATGCTTACGTGATCGAGATGCGTGACTTCGACGTGATACTTGGGATGGATTGGCTGAGCAGATACCGAGCAGACATTCGTTGCCTCGACCGAGAGGTGACACTTCATCTTGGAGGAGGCGAAACCATCACTTTCTACGGGCCAGATCGAGGACAGTTCCGAGGGTTATCTCTACTTTGAGAGCTATGAAGAGCCTTAAAAAGGAGGGTAGCCAGGGTTATCTAGTGAACATTGTTGTGAGCGAGACCCAGAAGTTGACTCCGGATGGAGTTCCTATTGTGCGTGAGTACCTGGAGGTGTTTCCGGACGAGCTACCAGGAGGACCACCAGACAGACAGGTGGAGTTCTCGATTGACTTAATTCCGGGAGCGGGCCCTGTGTCGAAGGCACCTTACCGTATGGCTCCGAAGGAGCTGCAGGAGCTGAAGACACAGATTCAGGAGCTGTTAAAGCTCGGTTTTGTGCGACCGAGTGTTTCACCGTGGGGAGCACCAGTCCTTTTTGTGAAGAAGAAGGATGGGTCGATGAGTATGTGCATCGACTACCGAGAGCTCAACCGACTCACTGTGAAGAACAAGTACCCATTGCCCAGGATCGAGGACGTGTTTGATCAGTTGAGGGGTGCCAGCGTATTCTCGAAGATAGATTAGATGTCTGGCTACCATCAGCTAAAGATAAAGGAGTCCGATGTTTCTAAGACTGCATTTCGAACTCGGTATGGCCATTACGAGTTTGTGGTCATGCCCTTCGGATTGAGCAATGCCCCAGCCGTCTTCATGGACCTCATGAATCGAGTGTTCCACCCCTACCTTGATCGGTTTGTCATTGTCTTTATTGATGACATTTTGATATATTCTCGAGACGAGGAGCAGCACGAGCAGCATCTGCGTACAGTTCTAGAGACACTTCGTCGAGAGCGGCTGTATGCCAAGTTTTCAAAGTGTGAGTTCTGGTTGGACCGAGTTGCCTTTCTCGGACACATTGTCACCGCTAAGGGGATAGAGGTTGATCCGAGCAAGACTGAGGCGGTGAGTAACTGGGAGGTTCCGAGGAATGCGAGTGATATTCGCAGTTTCTTGGGACTAGCTGGCTATTACAGTCGCTTTATAGAGGGCTTCTCGAAAATAGCTCAACCATTGACCGAACTGACTAAGAAGTCAACCAGATTGGTGTGGAGTCCCCAGTGTGAGGCGAGCTTCCAAGAGTTGAAGACGAGGCTCATTACTGCACCGGTATTGACCATACCCGACCCGACTTTGGAGTTCACTATCTACAGCGACGCTTCAAAGATGGGCTTGGGTTGTGTGTTAATGCAGCAGGGGAAGGTTGTGGCTTATGCTTCGAGGCAGTTGAAGCCTCATGAACTGAACTATCCTACCCACGACCTAGAGTTAGCAGCTGTGGTTCACGCGTTGAAGATTTGGAGGCATTACCTTTACGGAGGGAAGTGCGAGATTTTCACGGACCACAAGAGCCTGAAGTATCTCTTCACGCAGAAGGAGTTGAACATGAGACAGAGGAGGTGGCTGGAGCTCGTCAAAGACTACGATTGCACGATTAGCTACCATCCCGGGAAAGCTAACGTGGTCGCAGATGCCCTTAGTCGGAAAGGTCGTGGTGAGTTAGCCTGTATCCTAACTCAGCAGGATGAGTTGGTTAGAGAGTTCGAGCGGCTAGAGTTGGAGGAGGTGAAGCCGACTTCTGGAGCCAGTGGTACTGTAGCAGCACTGGTTGTGGGACCGACTCTACGAGAGAAGATAGTAGCCGCTCAGCCGAGTGATCGTTTTCTTTGTCGGATGCGAGAGTTGTCTCGAGCTGGCAAGATAGGAGGATTCGCAGAGACACCTGAAGGAGCATTGGTCTTCGAGCAGAGTCTATGTGTACCGAAGGTGTTAGAAATTCGGAGGGGGATTCTCGAGGAGGCACACAATGCCCCGTATACCGTCCATCCAGGCAGTACAAAGATGTACCAGGACCTTAAGAGGTATTTTGGTGGAGAGGATTGAAGAGAGATGTCGCGAAGTACGTGGACAGATGTTTAGTGTGTCAAAGGGTCAAAGCCGAGCATCAGAAGCCAGCCGGCTTGACTAAGTCGCTTGAGATCCCTATGTGGAAGTGGGAGGACATCACGATGGATTTCGTGGTGGGTTTGCCGAGGACTCGAGAGGGTCATGATGCCATTTGGGTTGTGGTTGATACTTTGACCAAGTGTGCCCATTTTCTGCCCGTGCATATGAAGATGTCTATGGAGAAGTTGGCCAAACTCTACATATATGAGATTGTCCGACTCCATGGGGTGCCCGTTTCGATCGTTTCCGACCGAGACACACGGTTCACCTCATAGTTTTGGAGGAGCTTGCATCAGGCTATGGGGACAGGGTTGAAATTCAGTACAGCCTATCACCCCCAGACAGACGGACAGTCAGAGCGCACGATCCGGACATTAGAGGACCTTCTGAGGGCGTGCATTCTGGATCGAAGAGGTTCATGGGAGGATTCATTGACATTAGTCGAGTTTGCCTACAACAACAGTTATCAGGCATCGATCGGCATGTCACCGTATGAGGCTTTGTATGGAAGGAAGTGTCGTGTACCCTTGTATTGGGATGAGGTTGGCGAGAGGAGGGTACTTGGGCCAGAGATTATTAAGAAGACAGCAGCTCAGGTAGATGAGATCCGAGTGAGAATCAGGGCAGCCCAAGAACGACAGAGATTCTATGCCAGGAAGAAGAGGAGGGAACAACAGTTCGAGGTTGGCGACAAGGTCTTCTTGAAGGTCTCACCAACGAAAGGTGTAGTCCATTTCGGGAAGAGAGGGAAGTTGCAGCCTCGTTATGTGGGACCCTTCGAGATATTCAACTGAGTCGGAGACTTAGCCTATCAATTGGCTCTTCCACCAGAGTTCGCGGGAGTGCACAACGTGTTCCACGTCTCAATGTTGAGGAGATATGTGTACGGCCCCGAGCATGTAGTAGACTTCGGCGGGCTTCATGTTGGAGAGGATCTGTCTTATGAGGAGGTCCCGCTAGCCGTTCTAGACCGAAAGGTCCATCAGTTGAGGAACCGGGAGGTGTCGCTCGTCAAAGTCCAGTGGAGCCGCCATGGCGAGGCCGAGGCGACTTGGGAGAGAGAGGACGAGCTCCGGAAGAAGTATCCAGAGTTTATGTTTTGAGCTTGTTCTTTGTATTAGTATTTGGAGTTTATTTCTTTTTAGTAGTTTTTGAGTTGTATTTCCTGGGACGGAAATCATTTAAGGTGGGTAGAATGTAGCGCCCCGATTTTATTTTAGTAGACATCTCGAATTATTATTATATTATGCATTTTTATGGCATTTTATTTTATCAGCTCGACAAGTAGATTTAATTAATTTGACGTGAGTGTCTATTTAATCATTTCAGATAAATAATTTATTTAGATCTTTTCGTCTATTTAAATTATTTCAGAGTTTAGCCGAGTATTAGAATTTTTCAGACTAGCGAGAGCCGATTACTTTATCCGTCTTGAGGATCGTTGATTTATTCTCTCGACACCTTAGACTTTGTGAGCCGAATATTAGCCTTATTATTTTTGGCCATTTTGATTCTCAAACCGTCCCATGTTATTTAGTGTTCCTTTATTTATTATAGATTGAGAAAAGTGGGAATTTTGACAAATTATTTCAGCCCATTTTTTTGTTGAGAAATATGGTATTATGGACTCCAAATGTTTTTAAAAGTTGGTCGTAAGATGTGTCGTTGGGTCGAGGAAGTTGTCAGAAAAACCCGAAGCATGGTGTCGGGTCACGACAGTCGGGATGCTGCCAGGACACTACCGCGAGCACGCAGGCGCACCCGTAAGCAGGCGGGCAGCCGGCGTTTGCCGCGTACGCCGTGTGCCGCGAGGCCCGTGTGATAGCACCCTGTGCGACGCCCTACTGCCAACCCTACCGTGCGAAGAAGACTCCCGCGACCTACAAAGCCCCGCGTCCCGTCCTTTGCGGTCAACTCCTTTTTCCAAGCCTGAACCAATTTTTCATAATTTCGAAAGAACTTTTAGAAAATATCGCGAGACTTAAAAAAATGATTTCTTTTGTAGTCGAGGCTAGTTATAGATTTTCAAAGAATTAATTTCGAGAATTTTTAAAGATTCCGAGTCGAGAGTTCCATCATCTAAGAAAGATCATAAAGTCTATAAGTCATGAACCTTAAGCTAGAAAATCCTTCAATTGGTAAATTTAATTTACCAAACCAGAATTAGTTATTTATTTGAGTATCGCTTAATTCATGTAGATTCCGAGGAGTCGAGCCCTCGAGTTTCCACATAAGCGACAACTCATCTCAGTAGCAGACCCAGGTTATCCAGGTGGGGAAGTCTATCTAGTACATCATTTTGATTAAACACTGTGATATTTTTGTTTGTTGTTATTTGCATGAATTATGTGTTTCCAGTTTTTTTCAGTTATATACCGGACGATTGATCACGTACGGTATGAACAACTATTTTTGTAGTTGTTCCCAGATCAGATATGTTGCATGCTAGCTAGTCCCCCGAGGAGCAGTACTCCGAAGGGCTAAGTAGACAACCAATGCACCTGAGGGGCAGTACTCCGATGGTTGCTAGAATTTTTCAGTTGCACCTTAGTACTGCTTTGGTTGCTAGAACTCTTTTTGAAACCATGGTTTGTGTATTATATCTGCTTACAACGGTATCTTTTGTTTAATTCGAATGTCCGTATTATATAGACTCCAGGTGAGCCCGTTGATTATTATTATGCTCACCCCCCACACCAACCTTTCAGGTTAAGCAACTGGATTGGCGGCACTAGAGGCAGGGCAGTGTGGTCATCAGTTTATTTTTATTCAGTTATTTATTTCAGACATTGCAGTTATGTTCAGTATTACATTTCCCGTGTCGAGACATTGGATTTTTAAGATGATTGCATGTTTGATTTGAGGATTATGAAATTTAGTTTTTTGGGACTTAATGCATTTTTGAGTTATTGCATGTCTCCAGTCAATTTGAGAGTTAGAGTTTTCAGAAAAGAAAGAATTTTATGAGTAATGACCCAATAGAAAGGATTTTCAGATTTTTGAAAAATTTAAATTTTCTTGAAAATATTACTATTTTCTTTAAATCAAAAGTGGGCGTTACATGTTTAAATACCAAATGATTTTTTCATATATGTATGTTAAAAATAAAATGAATATGGTAAATGTGATATAAGATTAAAAAAATAATGTCTTAAAAAATCAAATTTTTTTTAAGTTTTCAACATGGTTTTTATTTTGCACTAAAATGTATTTTAGTGATTTCTTTTCAATTTTAAGTAATAATTATTCAAAATAAAATATAATGTTATATAAAAATTGATATATACGTTTATATAAATATATTTTCGATGTGAAATGTCAATCTGCGCATGTGATTTC
>CACSLK010032310.1:48263-59400 GCA_902706635.1 Striga hermonthica | reverse complement strand
AACTTGAGCAAATATAACGATATTAGATTTCACTTACACAATAAATATATATTAAATTCAAAATTGTAAAATATAAATTAATTTGTAAATTACAAAAGAAATATATATATAAATTTGGAGATGCGGGGTTTCGATCCCCGAATGTCATACTCAAACCAAAAGGATAATACCATTGAGCTACATGTCCTTATGTTTAAATACCAAATGATTTTTTTCATATATGTATGTTAAGAATAAATTGAATATGGTAAATGTGATATAAGATTGAAAAAATAATGTCTTAAAAAATCAATAATTTTTTTAAGTTTTCAGCATTGTTTTTATTTTGCACTAAATGTATTTTGTGGTTTCTTTTTAATTTTCAGTAATAATTATTCAAAAGAAAATATAATGTTATTTAAAAAATTGATATATACGTTTATATAAATATATTTTCGATGTGAAATGTCAATCTGCGCATGTGATTTCAAAATCCTTTAAATTAAGCAATTACCTAACATATCTATGATACTCATATTATATCATTTAGCATACTTGTGAATAAGTATTACAAATAAAATCAAATAAACACAGTGAAAAATCCGAAAAAGTAATAAATAGAAAAGATGTAATCTGATCACTATGTGAAAAACTTGAGGAAATCTAACATTATTAGATTTTACTTACACAATAAATATATTAAATTTAAAATTGTAAAATATAAATTAATTTGTAAATTACAAAAAATATATATATATTTGGAGATGAGGGGTTTCGATCCCCGAATGTCATACATAAACTAGGAGGATAATACCATTGAGCTACATCTCCTTATGTTTAAATACCAAATGATTTTTTCATATATGTATGTTAAAAATAAATTGAATATGGTAAATGTGATATAAGATTAAAAAAATAATGTCTTAAAAAATCATTTTTTTTTTTAAGTTTTCAGCATTGTTTTTATTTTGCACTAAAATGTATTTTAGTGATTTCTTTTTAATTTTAAGTAATAACTATTCAAAATAAAATATAATGTTATATAAAAAAATGATATACACGTTTATATAAATATATTTTCGATTTTAAATGTCAACCGGCGCATGTGATTTCAAAATATTTTAAATTAAACAATTACCTAACATATCTATGATACTCAAATTATATCATTTAGCATACTGGTGAATAAGTATTACAAATAAAATGAAATAAACACATTGAAAAATCCGAAAATGTAATAAATAGAAAATATGTAATCTGATCACTATGTGAAAAACTTGAGCAAATATAACGATATTAGGTTTACTTACACAATAAATATATATTAAATTCAAAATTATAAAATATAAATTAATTTGTATATTACAAAAAAAATAATATATTTGGAGATGCGGGGTTTCGATCCACGAATGTCATACTCAAAGCAGGAGGATAATACCATTGAGCTACATATATTTATGTTTAAATACCAAATGATTTTTTCATATGTGAATGTTAAAAATAAATTGAATATGGTATATGTGATATAAGATTAAAAAAATAATGTCATAAAAATGAATCATTTTTTTAAGTTTTCAGCATCGTTTTTATTTTGCACTAAAATGTATTTTAGTTTTCTTTTTAATTTTAAGTAATAATTATTCAAAAGAAAATATAATGTTATATAAAAAATTGATATATACGTTTATATAAATATATTTTTGATGTGAAATGTCAATCTGCGCATGTGATTTCAAAATCCTTTAAATTAAACAATTACCTAACATATCTACTATACTTATATTATATCATTTAGCATACTTGTGAATAAATATTACAAATAAAATCAAATAAACATAGTGAAAAATCCGAAAAATTAATAAATAGAAAAGATGTAATCTGATCAGTATGTGAAAAACTTGAGGAAATATAACATTATTAGATTTTACTTACACAATAAATTTATTAAATTCAAAATTGTAAAATATAAATTAATTTGTAAATTACAAAAAATAATATATATTAGGAGATGCGGGGTTTCGATCCCCGAATGTCATACTCAAACCAGGAGGATAATACCATTGTGCTACATCTCCTTATGTTTAAATACCAAATGATTTTTTCATATATATATGTTAAGAATAAATTGAATATGGTAAATGTGATATAAGATTAAAAAAATAATGTCTAAAAAAATCAATCGTTTTTTTAAGTTTTCAGCATTGTTTTTATTTTGCACTAAAATGTATTTTGGGGCATTCTATTATCAGATTTGCCTCGTACCAGCTTCGTACCTACCTAACATTAGGTTCCCCTTTAAAATCCTGTCACATGTCCTCTTAATTAATTAATGACGAAAATAATAAAAAAAGAAGCTAGTGTAAGTACTTAAGTACCCTTAATTTAAAAATATTTTAAACTAGGGTGTTTAACTATTACTTTATTTTTATTCTACCCTAATTACATTTACATATTCCAATTAGGCCACGAATTGAAAATAAATTGCATTCTATCTTGAACTGAAAAAATCGATCATCTTTCTTCCCCGTCGTTGAGAAAAAAAACTTTGAATGCTTCAGTCGGAATCGTGAAATCAGAATTTATGATGAGTTCATCTTCATATAATGTTTAGGTTATTAATTTATGAATTCAAATGTCCGCATGTTCTTTTCCATTATTGAGTTCAGGTTATTAATTTCTGAATTCAGGTTATCCCGTCGATTTGATGAAATATCGAATCTACTTTTTCATTAATGTTTTGTGATTTTTATTTGAGCGTGTTAAAAAACTAAATATTGAGGTAAATTTTTTGAATGACAATCGCATTCTGTATTGCTATATGTCTTCGAAAATTGATGTGCTGCGATTCCTTCCTCTGGTTATGCAAAATAATATGGCGAGCAAATAAATATTTAATGTGAGGTTGCGGTTGATTTAAGTGAATACATTTTTGTATTTGTTCTTTTAATTAGTAGGCCCTTTACATGGTCGACGAAATGTATGAATGAGGATGACGACCTTGTTACTAAGAGAATTTGGAAAATTTCTGGCCTTTGTTGGGACGGTTTGCAAGATAAAGAAGATGACTTTAGGAAATGGTGGGTTGCTCTGATGTTGATGGATAGAGGAAATTGTAGAGAAGAGAGAATTGAGCTGACTACTTACTTGTTATGGTGGCTGTGGTGTACACGAAACAATTGGGTCTTTCAAAGAATATGGCTTGATGAAAAGAAGGTAGCAGATGGGGCAATAAAGTATTGGATAGAATATACCACTGTTAATGAAAGGGAGGAAGGAGCAGAGGAGTATTTGGATAAGCTTAAGGAGAATGACTGCAAAGGTAAGGCAAAGCTTTGTGCCAGTGCTGGTAGCTGTCACTACTTCAGTTGGAAATGGAAGAATGGAAGTCTTAGTTCAAGATTTTTGTTCTTCTGGTTTGTAATTAATTAGATATAATTGTAGCTTGGTAGCTTTTTGGGCGCCTTTTTTTATGTATTGTTTAGTCTTTTTTGCTGTTTGTGTGTTGAATAGGGATTGCTGGTAATGGTAATCCCCCCCCAAGCTTTTGTATTGTATTTTGTGGTGGGTCTGTTATGAGTCCAATCTTTGATTGGGTTTGTACATTGTTTTGAGGTGGTAATAAAATTTATACGTTTAGAAAAAAAAAAAAAAGAGGATGATGACCCTGTTGTTATATCTTGTTGTGTTGGTGTTGTGCAATGATTTGAGCTCTTTGTTCAAGAAACTCATTTTTTGTTCAAGAAACTCTCGTTTTTTATTCAAGAAACTTGTTTTGGTTCAAGAAATTGTTTTTTGTTCAAGAAATAGCTTATTGGTCAAGAAACAGGTTTCACACATACTTTTGCACAATTCAGTTCATATATTTGCACACCAGCTAAATGAGCCAAAAATTCAGTTCATATATTTGCACAATTCCAAAATGGACAGAGTACAGAACAGTATACACACAGAAACATGATACAAAAACTAAAATGCAATAGAATATGAACTCCAACTCTTATGTAACCATCGTCTACAGTTAGACTTTGTGCAAGAATATGATCTTTCAAATGATGGCCGATTCAAGGAAAAAAAAAACCCCGACAATAACATATGCTCTAAAATTTCCAACACGAACAGCTGCTCTAAAAAACAAACTATAAGAGACCAAAGCTTCAGCATCTAAAAAGGCTGTTGCTCGATTGACTTTGTGAAGATACTAAAAAGGTTGTATTTGCTTCGTTATCTTCCACCCCGATTGACTGTCTGGAGAACATCTGAATAAAATTCCCAAGACGAACTAGTTTCAGTTATAGCACTTTGACCAAAAGGATGTTGCTCAACATATTTCTGCACATTTTCGTAAGTCAACAATCCTTCCAAAAAGACCCGAAGGTCACCTTTTGGGCCTGCAACAAAATTCAACAAAATAAGTCTGTATTTTAATGTGAGGGAACCGTTTGGTAAAAAAATAACCACGAAAAGAAAAGAACAAACAAATATATAACAACAAAAATACACCAAGAACAGTACCTAAGGAATTGTCACTTTTATTATCCTTGTAACTGTATGACTTGGGGAATATTGCCGTGTGCAACTATAGGGAATTTGAAAAACAAACAGTTAGGACATAACTGAAAAAAAGTAAACACACACAAGAAATTTACAGGTACGAAGGTACGAATCTTACTGGATTGAGTAATGCCTTATACGGAGAATCATCCAACAATAATGTGTTTGTTTCATTATATTGTCCCTTTTTCCAACGTAAATTTGGACCATCACTTTCCCAGATTTTCCTGATGTCCTTCAAAACCAATGGTTTATTATAGTTTTCAAGAGCCAGTTTCAGTGCTATGAGACATATCCTGCAGTAAACCATATGTTTTTGTATCACAAACTACAAACTACTAAAAACTGTTTTTGTACCATGACATATGGAAGTTTTGAGAGAGCCGCTTACCCAACAAAACAACAAGTGTTCTTGTAGATCGCCTAATAAAAATTCAACAAGTAGGTCAATAAGTTTCCTACATTTCAAATATATAGTCCGAAGTCAGCATGACAATTCAGGAATTGGATTCAATTTCTATAATATTAGTAGATTCTGTCGAAGAAACAAGAATGAAATTAGTACGAAACAAATGCCAGAATCAACACATTTTTTAGATAGAGATATAGAGAGGAAAGTAGCTTAAAACATACTTTGACCTTGACGACCATATGCCAACATCAAAGTTCTGAAAACAAAACTTCAAAAAATCATCACAGTATGGTCTCTTGAAAACTACATATACCAAAAAGAAGGGTGAGGTCAAAATAAACCCGGTAGTTGGACTTTTCGAATATCTTAGATATAATAAATAAAAGTAACATTAATAAATCAAAGACAAATTCAACTCATCATCTAATCTCACCTTGTCGGCCATAAATATGTGCGTCTCCCCGACAGCCTGCCGGGGCTGAATATAATATGTCCGCAAGAAGTCCATTCACATCAAGGACAAGAAGCTTTCTCTGACTAGAATGAACCTGCCCAACGTCAAATCTAGAAAAGCAAACAACCATTTTTACCTACTATGATATATTAACTCTGGATTAATCTCTTATTATCAAACTTACATGAAACCATGCTCCTCAGACAGAGGATTTGTTAGGATGAGTGCTGCCATACGTGCTCTGAAGCCATCGACTGAACAATTATATTGGGCCATCTGATATTCTGTAGTATCCACGGCGTAACTCTCCATTTCCAAGCACACGTGGACTCCACAGTCCTTATTCCCGGTCTGCGGCCTTTCGTTTCCATAAAAAAAAATGTTGGCTCTCATCAATTTCAAATTTAGCTTTCAAATTCAAATACCCCGCGAAGAACTTGGCCTAACAAAAAAAAAAATAAACCAACAAAATACATGAATAGCTTATTTGAAATAAAAATAAAAATAAATACAAAACAAAGTTTAATATGTCATAACACTTACCAAACTTTTCCCAGCTCCTTGGTAAATGGCACTATCCAACGAGTTATGATATATAAATTTCTTTTGTTTAACGTCTAAGACGACCAAGAAAAAGTGAAATTTCTTGTGCATGGAGAAGAACACAAACTTAGCAGTAGAGATGTCCCCAATGAGCTCATCTAGCATGGCAACAGTACTTCTACTCATCTTAGAAGTACACAACTCATAGTCTTCATCGCACCAATTTCTAGTTTTCATTTTTTGCACGGCATCCAAAACATTAATCTACAAAATAAATAATATTTTTTTTAGTAAATTCAGAAAATTAATTTTAGAAAATTAATAATAGTAAAAAAATTGTTAAAGTACCTGAACATAGGTAGACAAGAATCGAACATGTGGATGGCGAGCGCGCAAGATCATCATAAAGCAATCGATGAGATCGGAACTCAACTCATTCCCGAACAACAGATCAATCATCGACTTTCCTCGGATTTCCACTCGATCGTTGCTCCATACAATTTTGCTACTAAAATTTGCAATTCTTATTAGTATAATATAAGAAAAATGTAACAATTAAGAAAATGAGAGAATTTCTGTTACCTCAGGTCTTCGCTAGTCAGGAATGATCGTATGGATGCACGAACGTCTTCCTGCACGAACTCGTGTCCACAAAAGTCTTCCCTTCCTCTGAAGTCATTCAGAGAAGAATCCTCAGCATCATTGTCCTACATTACGAAATAATAATTGGTTAGTTATATGACAACATCACGAACAATCATTCAATCTTTGCATATATAATTTGATAGTGTACTTACGTCATCACTAGTCACGTCTAACAGCTGCAAGTTTATCTCTTTCTTCCGTCTCGTCGGACTGGATGACAGGGGAGGCATAAAATCTACCAACCTTTCCCTTTTGTCATCTTCTTTCTCAACCTCGTTCTCCTTCTCTACTTCCTTCACCTCATTCTTTTTTTCCTCTTCGTTCTCCTCTTTCTCAGCCTCATTATCAACCACCTAAGAGTTTTCAAAAATAAAATAATTGTTTTTAGGAGAAAATTTACAGGCATTGTAACTTGGAACAAAAATATTCGTTTGAAAATAAAAAAAAACATTATTTTGATAGTGAAAAAGTTCATAACTGCACAAATATGAAACGGAACATGTCAAAACGTTACCTCGGTAGCAACCACGTGAGATGTCTGCACCACCAAAGAAGACTTCTCATTAACAGCAAAAGCCTAAAAAGTTTTTGGAACAAAGGATATTATTTTTACGAGAACCAAATTTGTAAGTATGGAATAATGTACAAATGTCAAAAGGAACAAGTGAAATACAACTGTGAAAAAAATTACCTCATTAACCTCGGCCTGAGAAAACATCTCCACAACCTCCGGCGACTGCTCCTGAACATGAACCTCCTCCTCATCAACCGCCTAAGATTTTTTCGAACGAAAGATTTTAGTTACCGGATAACAAAACATTACGTTTGTGCAAATGAAATGACGAAAAATTTACCTCGTCATGTTGCTTTGACCTGCCATCTCCTTGAGTTGTGTTGCCAGCTCTAGAAATGCAATATTCATTTAATCTCTCAAACACATCCCCAAATGCCCGATTAATGGCATCGGGGACAAGCTGACTCAAACTCCTTTCAACTATCGAAGGAACCAACTCTTTTAGACAGTTGGAAACTTCCTCCTTGACCCATGCCTTAATGTCATCTTTGTCAAATGCTGTACTGGTGCTTTCCCTCTTCTCTCGTTTTGGCTCCACGGGTTCCGGTTATTCCTCATCATTTGTTGTCTCAACTTCACGAGACTTCTTCAAAGACTTTCCCATAATGGATCCAGCCTTTCTCTTCTTCAAAGACTCACCAAGATATTCTATGGATGACGCGAACCTGCTGCATTGGACCAAACTCAAGACAATAGTGAAAATCAATAACAACATGCAATCAAGTCAGCGCCGTGAACTTGAAAAAATTGGATTTGGGACTTTTCCTCGTCTTACTGTGTTCCAAATTGATTCTAAATTAGTGAGTATGCTTATTAAAAATTATGACACGAAATCTCGGAGTATTAACGTTGGTGGTGTTTCAATACCGCTATCACCAGAAGTTGTTGAGTCATATTTTGGTTTGTCGAGGCACGGTATGATATTTCCGAAGAATGTTGATGTGGGTTAAAAGAAGCACACAAGTTTGTTTGCTGATGAAAAAGGAAACCTCATGGGGTATTTTGAGCTAAAGGAATATGTTTCCAACTGCAAGACAACCGGACCTGAATTTGTCGTACCCTATTTGATGCTACTGTTTGCGACAGTGTTGTTTCCACGAACTAAGGATAAGTTGTCTACAGATTTTGAATTTCTGGACTACTTGGATGATTTGAATGCAGTACAAGACTACAATTGGTGTGAAATAATTCTACGTAGGGTTGATGCAGGCGCAACCGCAGTCCAATCCTACAAACACTCATATGTCACGGGTTGCATTTTATTGTTGCAGGTAATTTTTTATTTTTTTTTGCACTAGTGTATTATGTTAATATTTATACATATATCTTTGAAATTTAATTTTAAACAACAACAGGTTGTTTTTCTTGGTTATGTTACGACACTTTTCCCTTGCAAACAATTGCACTCTGGATCCCCATATTTAGAGCAGTGGACCTAGCAAGACATGAATAGAACCATTACAATGTTTAAAGAAATGGGCGGCTATGAAGAAAAATTTGTAAGTATCTGACGTCAACTATTTGTTATTTAATTTGGGTTAATGACGTAATTATTGTAATAATTCATATATGTTTATATTTAATAAAATAAGATAATTTTAAAATGGGAATGAGTTGTTTATGCAGAATTGGAAATTTCGTCATCAGTTGGATGAAATGACGAATGATGGGGCTGTGTCAAAGGATAATGAGCCAAAAGAGTCAACTATCAAAGCTGATTTAACAGACGAGATCATTGAGCAACTAACCTTAGTTAGTCAGGGGGTGTCCGCTATAATCAACTTGCTGAAAGACAATAAGCCAAGAGTAGATGCAATTCGAGATGATGGAAACATTTCCGAATCAGTCAAAGGAGAAAATTATAAAAAAGAATCGCTGAAAGACCATAAGCGAAGAGAAGATGGTATTCGAGAAGATGGAAACATTTTCGAATCAGTCAAAGAACAAAGTGATAAAAAAAAATCTCTGTTCGAACAATATATGGCTGTAAGAGATGACATGCGTAAACGAAATGAGAAAAAAGAAAAGGAGAAATTTACGGCTGCAAAAGAGTCACTGCCTAAACAGAATAATCATCCAACATGGTTGGATCAACCAACATGGTTTGATCAACCAATCGAACCTAACAAGTTGGATTTTGATGCATTGTCAGAA
The DNA here is from genome assembly GCA_902706635.1 of Striga hermonthica. Taxonomy (NCBI): domain Eukaryota; kingdom Viridiplantae; phylum Streptophyta; class Magnoliopsida; order Lamiales; family Orobanchaceae; genus Striga; species Striga hermonthica. The sequence continues at coordinate 50,088 of CACSLK010032310.1, read as the reverse complement.
GGAATATGCAATCCAGAACCAACCACCAGCACGGGACATGAACCAACCTCCAGTGATGAACAAGAACCAACCTCCAGTGATGAAGAAGAACCAACCGCCAGCAAGGGAATAGAAACAACCTGCAGCAAGGGAAGAGACATGTTCGAATATTTTAGAGATATTACAGTTCTTGATGAAGAAGTGCCAGATTATGTTTTCAACGCTAACTTGGATTAAGGGTAAGATAACGAAACCATGGGAAATTAATGATTTTTTATAAAAAAAAAAACATATAAAATCCTTACACTTGGGTTGCCAATTGTATAGTAATTGCACAATTGTCTATGAACTATTTTGTTCAGGAAGATGTTGATCAATTATGACGGATGGATGGCGTCGAGGGCTGAGTTATAAGTGCTGAATACCCGAACTGGTTTTCATCTCCTGTGAGATAATATGAAAAATGAATTAACTATAATTATATTCGTTTTTTACTTTTACTTCTCCCTTTATTGAGTCAATCCTTCCTTTTGTAGGTCATTGATTTTGTCGCTATACATATAGCAGTGAATCCTATTTATGAAGCAATGGATCCGCCCAAGAAAGTTCCTAGAAAACGCCATTGGGTTTTACCGGCAACATTCAGCGTGAGACACTTAAATAATATTAACTTCCTAAAATAATACCATATATTCAATGAAACATTATCTGAAATGCAGGGAATGGTTATGTCATCGCTCAGTGACAAATCAATTCAATCTATGTGTTTCCGACATAAAATATTTACTGATCGTGCGGACAAATGTTTAAGTATAACGATCCCTATATCGGATTCGAATATGCACTGGTTCATATGCGTTGTTGATATTACAAGATCCGTTATACGCATCTGCGATACCTTAATTTTGGGACGGACAAATGAGGGGAGGTTGGAAAAAGCTAAACATGTGGTAACATACTTGAACTGAATTTGATTAATTTGTTGCGGCCTTATGGTTTATTTATTTTTTTTATTTCGATGTAATTTGTAATATTTTACTATTCCACATTAGATAAGCCGACTAGAGCGGATTGTCTCTTCATGGGACGGGGATGGATTTATGGCTAAAAATATTGCAACGACGTTCGCGTGTGTGATCGACCCAAGTGTTCCACAACAACTCAATGGGTATGTACATCATCCTTGGTTCACTATAACGACATTGCATTATATTCCTTACAGAATTGTTGTTTTGTTCTAACTTATAATTAATTTTTCGGCAGACACGATTGCGGTCTGTATGTTTGTCTTCAGATGTTATGTCGTTCCACTGCGTCAAATCTTACTTGGCGTGTACTTACGGAGGTAAATACAAGTTGGCAGGTATAATTAATGTGGATAAAATAATCAAAATTACTTATGAGTTAAATATTTTTGCGAACAGGATGAGTCTATTGAAGCAAGGAAATGGTTGATTGCTACGTTATACACAGCCAAATACAATAACATGTAAGTGTTTTTCGTATACGTATGTACATAATGTACATTGTATTAAATTTCAGCGTATTTTACAATCATTTTTTAAATCGTTAAGCATTCACATTTAAATGTTCATTAATGTTGTAGTAATATGTTTGTAGGGTTATGATTGGTTTCTTCGTTAGGAGTAAGAATTCATGTACTGAAGTCCACGGTGGTGAACGCTTTGACTCGAGATAATTAACTATTCAAACATTGTCGATACTATTGAGGTATGCCGCTTGACCCCCACTCGAAGATTCAGTGCCTATTTACACAGGTCGTGATCCCGTGAAGAGATCGAGTTATGACATTCCAATAACAACGATTGAGGAATTGCGGAAATAT
>CACSLK010032310.1:4080-15302 GCA_902706635.1 Striga hermonthica | reverse complement strand
ATTACCTAACATATCTACGATACTCATATTATATCATTTAGCATACTAGTGAATAAGTATTACAAATAAAATCAAATAAACACAGTGAAAAATCCGAAAAAGTAATAAATGGAAAAGATGTAATCTGATCACTATGTGAAACACTTGAGCAAATCTAACAATATTAGATTTCACTTACACAATAAATATATATTAAATTCAAAATTATAAAATATAAATTAATTTGTAAATTACAAAAAAAAAGATATATACTTGGAGATGCGGGGTTTTGATCCCCGAATGTCATACTCAAACAGGAGGATAATACAATTGAGCTACATCTCCTTATGTTTAAATACCAAATGATTTTTTCATATATGTATGTTAAGAATAAATTGAATATGGTAAATGTGATATAAGATTAAAAAAATAATGTCTTAAAAAATCAATCAATTTTTTTTTTAAGTTTTCAGCATTGTTTTTATTTTGCACTAAAATGTATTTTAGTGATTTCATTTTAATTTTAAGTAATAATTATTCAAAAGAAAATATAATGTTAAATAAAAAATTGATATATACATTTATATAAATATATTTTCGATGTGAAATGTCAATCTGTGCATGTGATTTTAAAATCCCTTAAATTAAACAATTACCTAACATATCTACGATACTCATATTATATCATTTAGCATACTTGTGATTAAGTGTTACAAATAAAATTAAATAAACAAAGTTAAAAACCCGAAAAAGTAATAAATAGAAAAGATGTAATACGATCACTATATGAAAAACTTGAGCAAATATAACGATATAAGATTTCACTTACACAATAAATATATATTAAATTCAAAATTGTAGAAAATAAATTATTTTGTAAATTAAAAAAAAATTATAATATATTTGGAGATGCAGGGTTTCGATCCCCGAATATCATACTCAAAGCAGGAGGATAATACCATTGAGTTACATCTACTTATGTTTCAATACCAAATGATTTTTTTTTATATATGTATGTTAAAAATAAATTGAATATGGTAAATGTGATATAAAATTAAAAAAAAAATAATGTCTTAAAAAATCAATCATTTTTTTTTAAGTTTTCAGCATTTTGTTATTTTGCACTAAAATGTATTTAGTGATTTCTTTTTAATTTTAAGTAATAACTATTCAAAATAAAATATAATGTTATATAAAAAATTGATATATACGTTTGTATAAATATATTTTCGATGTGAAATGTCAATCTGCGCATGTGTTTTCAAAATCTTTTACATTAAACAATTACCTAACATATCTACGATACTCATATTATATCCTTTAGCATACTGGTGAATAAGTATTACAAATAAAATCAAATAAACACATTGAAAAATCCGAAAAAGTAATAAATAGAAAGGATGTAATCTGATCACTATGTGAAAAACTTGAGCAAATATAACGATATTAGATTTCACTTACACAATAAATATATATTAAATTCAAAATTATAAAATATAAATTAATTTGTATATTACAAAAAATAAATATATTTGGAGATGCGGGATTTCGATCCCCGAATGTCATACTCAAAGCAAGAAGATAATACCATTGAGCTACATCTCCTTATGTTTAAATACCAAATGATTTTTTCATATATGTATGTTAAGAATAAATTGAATATGGTAAATGTGATATAAGATTAAAAAAATAATATCTTAAAAAATCAATCATTTTTTTAAGTTTTCAGCATTGTTTTTATTTTGCACTAAAGTGTATTTTAGTGATTTCTTTTTAATTTTAAGTAATAATTATTCAAAAGAAAATATAATGTTATTTAAAAAAATTGATATATACGTTTATATAAATATATTTTTGATGTGAAATGTCAATCTGCGCATGTGATTTCAAAATCATTTAATTAAACAATTACCTAACATATCTACGATACTCATATTATATCATTTTGTATACTTGTGAATAAGTATTACAAATAAAATCAAATAAACACAGTGAAAAATCTGAAAAAATAATAAATAGAAAAGATGTAATCCGATCACTATGTCAAAAACTTGAGCAAATATAACGATATTAGATTTCACTTACACAATAAATATATAATAAAATCAAAATTGTAAAATATAAATTAATTTGTAAAGGAGATGCGGGGTTTTGATCCCCGAATGTCATATTCAAACCAAGAGGATAATACCATTGAGCTATATCTCTTTATGTTTAAATACCAAATGATTTTTTCACATATCTATGTTAAAAATAAATTGAATATGGTAAATGTGATATAAGATTAAAAAATAATGTCTTAAAAAATCAATCATCTTTTTTTAAGTTTTCAGCATTGTTTTTATTTTGCACTAAAATGTATTTTAGTGATTTATTTTTAATTTTAAGTAATAACTATTCAAAATAAAATATAATGTTATATAAAAAAATGATATATACGTTTATTAAATATATTTTCGATTTGAAATGTCAATCTGCGCAGGTGATTTCAAAATCTTTTAAATTAAACAATTACCTAACATATCTACGATACTCAAATTATATGATTTAGCATACTAGTGAATAAGTATTACAAATAAAATCAAATAAACACATTGAAAAATCCGAAAAAGTAATAAATAGAAAATATGTAATCTGATCACTATGTGAAAAACTTGAGCAAATATAACGATATTAGGTTTCACTTACACAACAAATATATATATTAAATTCAAAATATAAAATATAAATTAATTTATATATTACAAAAAAATAATATATTTGGAGATTTCGATCCCCGAATGTCATACTCAAAGCAGGAGGATAATACCATTGAGCTACATCTATTTATGTTTAAATACCAAATGATTTTTTCACATATGAATGTTAAAAATAAATTGAATATGGTATATGTGATATAAGATTAAAAAAATAATGTCTTAAAAATGAATCATTTTTTTAAGTTTTCAGTATCGTTTTTATTTTGCCCTAAAATGTATTTTAGTGATTTATTTTTAATTTTAGGTAATAATTATTCAAAAGAGAATATAATGTTATATAAAAAATTGATATATACGTTTATATAAATATATTCTTGATGTGAAATGTCAATCTGCGCATGTAATTTCAAAATCCTTTAAATTAAACAATTACCTAACATATCTACGATACTCATATTATATCATTTAGCATACTAGTGAATAAGTATTACAAATAAAATCAAATAAACACAGTGAAAAATCCAAAAAAAGTAATAAATAGAAAAGATGTAATCTGATCACTATTTGAAAATTTGAGCAAATCTAACAATATTAGATTTCACTTACACAATAAATATATATTAAATTCAAAATTATAAAATATAAATTAATTTGTAAATTACAAAAAAAAGATATATACTTGGAGATGCGGGGTTTCGATCCCCGAATGTCATACTCAAACAGGAGGATAATACCATTGAACTACATCTCCTTATGTTTAAATACCAAATGATTTTTTCATATATGTATGTTAAGAATAAATTGAATATGGTAAATGTGATATAAGATTAAAAAAATAATGTCTTAAAAAATCGATCATTTTTTTATGTTTTCAGAATTGTTTTTATTTTGCAACTAAATGTTTTTTAGTGATTTCTTTTTAATTTTAAGTAATAATTATTCAAAAGAAAATATAATGTTAAATAAAAAATTGATATATACGTTTATATAAATATATTTTCGATGTGAAATGTCAACTGTGCATGTGATTTTAAAATCCTTTAAATTAAACAATTACCTAACATATCTACGATACTCATATTATATCATTTAGCATACTTGTGAATAAGTGTTACAAATAAAATTAAATAAACAAAGTGAAAAACCCAAAAAAGTATTAAATAAAAAAGATGTAATACGATCACTATATGAAAAACTTGAGCAAATATAACGATATAAGATTTCACTTACACAATAAATATATATTAAATTCAAAATTGTAGAAAATAAATTATTTTGTAAATTAAAAAAAAAATATAATATATTTGGAGATGCAGGGTTTCGATCCCCAAATATCATACTCAAAGCAGGAGGATAATACCATTGAGTTACATCTACTTATTTTAAATACCAAATGATTTTTTTTATATATGAATGTTAAAAATAAATTGAATATGGTAAATGTGATATAAAATTAAAAAAATAATGTCTTAAAAAATCAATCATTTTTTTAAGTTTCCAGGATTTTATTTTTTATTTTGCACTAAAATGTATTTTAGTGATTTCTTTTTAAATCTAAGTAATAACTATTCAAAATAAAATATAATGTTATATAAAAAATTGATATATATGTTTGTATAAATATATTTTCGATGTGAAATGTCAATCTGCGCATGTGATTTCAAAATCTTTTACATTAAACAATTACCTAACATATCTACGATACTCATATTATATCCTTTAGCATACTGGTGAATAAGTATTACAAATAAAATCAAATAAACACATTGAAAAATCCGAAAAAGTAATAAATAGAAAGGATGTAATCTGATCACTATGTGAAAAACTAGAGCAAATATAACGATATTAGATTTCACTTACACAATAAATATATATTAAATTCAAAATTATAAAATATAAATTAATTTGTATATTACAAAAAATAAATATAGTTGGAGATGCGGGGTTTCAATCCACGAATGTCATACTCAAAGCAAGAAGATAATACCATTGAGCTACATCTCCCTATGTTTAAATATCAAATGATTTTTTCATATATGTATGTTAAGAATAAATTGTTTATGGTAAATGTGATATAAGATTAAAAAAATAATGTCTTAAAAAATCAATCATTTTTTTAAGTTTTCAACATTGTTTTTATTTTGCACTAAAATGTATTTTAGTGATTTCTTTTTAATTTTAAGTAATAATTATTCAAAAGAAAATATAATGTTAATTAAAAAAATTGATATATACGTTTATATAAATATATTTTCGATGTGAAATGTCAATCTGCGCATGTGATTTCAAAATCATTTAAATTAAACGATTACCTAACATATCTATGATACTCATATTATATCATTTAGTATACTTGTGAATAAGTATTACAAATAAAATCAAATAAACACAGTGAAAAATCTGAAAAAATAATAAATAGAAAAGATGTAATCCGATCACTATGTCAAAAACTTGAGCAAATATAACGATATTAAATTTCACTTACACAATAAATCTATATTAAAATCAAAATTGTAAAATATAAATTAATTTGTAAAGGAGATGCGGGGTTTCAATCCCCGAATGTCATACTCAAACCAGGAGGATAATACCATTGAACTACATCTCCTTATGTTTAAATACCAAATGATTCTTTCACATATTTATGTTAAAAATAAATTGAATATGGTAAATGAGATATAAGATTAACAAATAATGTCTTAAAAAATCAATCCTTTTTTTTTAAGTTTTCAGCATTGTTTTTATTTTGCACTAAAATGTATTTTAGTGATTTCTTTTTTATTTTAAGTAATAACTATTCAAAATAAAATATAATGTTATATAAAAAAATGATATATACGTTTATATAAATATATTTTCGATTTGAAATGTCAATCTGCGCAGGTGATTTCAAAATCTTTTAAATTAAACAATTACCTAACATATCTACGATACTCAACTTATATCATTTAGCATACTGGTGAATAAGTATTACAAATAAAATCAAATAAACACATTGAAAAATCCGAAAAAAGTAATAAATAGAAAATATGTAATCTGATCACTATGTGAAAAACTTGAGAAAATATAACGATATTAGGTTTCACTTACACAACAAATATATATTCAATTCAAAATTATAAAATATAAATTAATTTGTATATTACAAAAAAAATAATATATTTGGAGATGCAGGGTTTCGATCCCCGAATGTCATACTCAAAGCAGGAGGATAATACCATTGATCTACATCTATTTATGTTTAAATACCAAATGATTTTTTCACATATGAATGTTAAAAATAAATTAAATATGGTATATGTGATATAAGATTAAAAGAATAATGTCTTAAAAATGAATCATTTTTTTAAGTTTTCAGCATCGTTTTTATTTTGCACTAAAATGTATTTTAGTGATTTCTTTTTAATTTTAAGTAATAATTATTCAAAAGAAAATATAATGTTACATAAAAAATTGATATATACGTTTATATAAATATATTCTTGATGTGAAATGTCAATTTGCGCATGTAATTTCAAAATCTTTTAAATTAAACAATTACATAACATATCTACGATACTCATATTATATCATTTAGCATACTAGTGAATAAGTATTACAAATAAAATCAAATAAACACAGTGAAAAATCCGAAAAAGTAATAAATAGGAAAGATGTAATCTGATCACTATGTGAAAAACTTGAGCAAATCTAACAATATTAGATTTCACTTACACAATAAATATATATTAAATTCAAAATTAGAAAATATAAATTAATTTGTAAATTACAAAAAAAAAAAAGATATATACTTGGAGATTAAATACCAAATGATTTTTTCATATATGTATGTTAAGATTAAATTGAATATGGTAAATGTGATATAAGATTAAAAAAATAATGTCTTAAAAAATCAATCATTTTTTTTAAGTTTTCAGCATTGTTTTTATTTTGCACTAAAACGTATTTTAGTGATTTCTTTTTAATTTTAAGTAATAATTATTCAAAAGAAAATATAATGTTAAATAAAAAATTGATATATACATTTATATAAATATATTTTCGATGTTAAATGTCAATCTGTGCATGTGATTTTAAAATCCTTTAAATATAACAATTACCTAACATATCTCCGATACTCATATTATATCATTTAGCATACTTGTGAATAAGTGTTACAAATAAAATTAAATAAACAAAGTGAAAAACCCGAAAAAGTAATAAATAGAAAAGATGTAATACGATCACTATATGAAAAACTTGAGCAAATATAACGATATAAGCTTTCACTTACACAATAAATATATATTAAATTCAAAATTGTAGAAAATAAATTATTTTGTAAATTAAAAAAAAAAATAATATATTTGGAGATGCAGGGTTTCGATCCCCGAATATCATAGTCAAAGCAGGAGGATAATACCATTGAGTTACATCTACTTATGTTTAAATACCAAATGATTTTTTTTTTATATATGTATGTTAAAAATAAATTGAATATGGTAAATGTGATATAAAATTAAAAAAATAATGTCTTAAAAAATCAATCATTTTTTTTAAAGTTTTCAGCATTTTTTTATTTTGCACTAAAATGTATTTTAGTGATTTCTTTTTAATTTTAAGTAATAACTATTCAAAATAAAATATAATGTTATACAAAAAATTGATATATACGTTTGTATAAATATATTTTCGATGTGAAATGTCAATCTGCGCATGTGATTTCAAAATCTTTTACATTAAACAATTACCTAACATATCTACGATACTCATATTATATACTTTAGCGTATTGGTGAATAAGTATTACAAATAAAATCATATAAACACATTGAAAATTCCGAAAAAGTAATAAATAGAAAGGATGTAATCTGATCACTATGTGAAAAACTTGAGCAAATATAACGATATTAGATTTCACTTACACAATAAATATATATTAAATTCAAAATTATAAAATATAAATTAATTTGTATATTACAAAAAATAAATATATTTGGAGATGCGGGGTTTCGATCCCCAAATGTCGGGAAGCAGGAGGGCGAGTCTTAGAACGAGAAGGACTAGGCGACGCATGGGCGGCAGGCGCGCGATGCCTCGCGCGTGGAGGAATAGGCGAGGCGCCGCGAGCAAACATATTAATGACGAGGAAGGCATTTTTGTTATGCTACTAATACTTGTACTTGCTCGCCTATTCTGCCCAAGCCCGACTGAGGAAGAGTTTCGGGGCGTAAAACAAAAAAAGACGAGCCAGGTCAACATTTTTCCTCAATTTGATAATTTGATCTGTTCGGACTATCATGAAGAACCTAGATCTCGATGGCCGTGATCTGTCATTACGTGCGACTATCTTCACTATAGAAGTGAAAAAAACAAGAAAAAGCTCAAAGCAAGAAGATAATACCATTGAGCTACATCTCCTTATGTTTAAATACCAAATGATTTTTTCATATATGTATGTTAAGAATAAATTGAGTATGGTAAATGTGATATAAGATTAAAAAAATAATGTCTTAAAAAATCAATCATTTTTTTAAGTTTTCAGCATTGTTTTTATTTTGCACTAAAATGTATTTTAGTGATTTCTTTTTAATTTTAAGTAATAATTATTCAAAAGAAAATATAATGTTATTTAAAGAAATTGATATATACATTTATATAAATATATTTTTGATGTGAAATGTCAATCTGCGCATGTGATTTCAAAATCATTTAAATTAAACAATTACCTAACATATCTACGATACTCATATTATATCATTTAGTATACTTGTGAATAAAGATTACAAATAAAATCAAATAAACACAGTGAAAAATCAGAAAAAATAATAAATAGAAAAGATGTAATCCGATCACTATGTCAAAAACTTGAGCAAATATAATGATATTAGATTTCACTTACACAATAAATATATATTAAAATCAAAATTGTAAAATATAAATTAATTTGTAAAGGAGATGCGGGGTTTCAATCCCCGAATGTCATACTCAAACTAGGAGGATAATACCATTGAGCTACATCTCCTTATGTTTAAATACCAAATGATTTTTTCACATATGTATGTTAAAAATAAATTGAATATGGTAAATGTGATATAAGATTAAAAAATAATGTCTTAAAAAATCAATCATTTTTTTCAAGTTTTCAGCAGTGTTTTTATTTTGCACTAAAATGTATTTTAGTGATTTCTTTTTAATTTTAAGTAATAACTATTCAAAATAAAATATAATGTTATATAAAAAAATGATATATACGTATATATAAATATATTTTCGATTTGAAATGTCAATCTGCGCAGGTGATTTCAAAATCTTTTAAATTAAACAATTACCTAACATATCTACGATACTCAAATTATATCATTTAGCATACTAGTGAATAAGTATTACAAATAAAATCAAATAAACACATTGAAAAATCCGAAAAAGTAATAAATAAAAAATATGTAATCTGATCACTATGTGAAAAACTTGAGCAAATATAACGATATTAGGTTTCACTTACACAACAAATATATATTCAATTTAAAATTATAAAATATAAATTAATTTGTATATTACAAAAAAAAATAATATATTTGGAGATGCAGGGTTTCGATCCCCGAATGTCATACTCAAAGCAGGAGGATAATACCATTGATCTACATCTATTTATGTTTAAATACCAAATGATTTTTTCACATATGAATGTCAAAATAAATTGAATATGGTATATGTGATATAAGATTAAAAGAATAATGTCTTAAAAATGAATCATTTTTTTAAGTTTTCAGCATCATTTTTATTTTGCACAAAAATGTATTTTAGTGATTTCTTTTTAATTTTAAGTAATAATTATTCAAAAGAAAATATAATGTTATATAAAAAATTGATATATATGTTTATATAAATATATTCTTGATGTGAAATGTCAATCTGCGCATGTAATTTCAAAATCCTTTAAATTAAACAATTACCTAACATATCTACGATACTCATATTATATCATTTAGCATACTAGTGAATAAGTATTACAAATAAAATCAAATAAACACAGTGAAAAATCCGAAAAAGTAATAAATAGAAAAGATGTAATCTGATCACTATGTGGAAAACTTGAGCAAATCTAACAATATTAGATTTCACTTACACAATAAATATATATTAAATTCAAAATTATAAAATATAAATTAATTTGTAAATTACAAAAAAAAGATATATACTTGGAGATGCGGGGTTTCGATCCCCGAATGTCATACTCAAACAAGAGGATAATACCATTGAGCTACATCTCCTTATATTTAAATACCAAATGATTTTTTCATATATGTACGTTAAGATTAAATTGAATATGGTAAATGTGATATAAGATTAAAAAAATAATGTCTTAAAAAATCAATCATTTTTTTAAGTTTTCAGCATTGTTTTTATTTTGCACTAAAATGTATTTTAGTGATTTCTTTTTAATTTTAAATAATAATTATTCAAAAGAAAATATAATGTTAAATAAAAAATTGATATATACGTTTATATAAATATATTTTCGATGTGATATGTCAATCTGTGCATGTGATTTCAAAATCCTTTAAATATAACAATTACCTAACATATCTACGATACTCATATTATATCATTTAGCATACTTGTGAATAAGTGTTACAAATAAAATTAAATAAAGTGAAAAACCCGAAAAAGTAATAAATAGAAAATATGTAATACGATCACTATATGAAAAACTTGAGCAAATATAACGATATAAGATTTCACTTACACAATAAATATATATTAAATTCAAAATTGAAGAAAATAAATTATTTTGTAAATTAAAAAAAATATAATATATTTAGAGATGCAGGGTTTCGATCCCCGAATATCATACCCAAAGCAGGAGGATAATACCATTGAGTTACTTCTACTTATGTTTAAATACCAAATGATTTTTTTTATATATGTATGTTAAAAATAAATTGAATATGGTAAATGTGATATAAAATTAAAAAAATAATGTCTTAAAAAATCAATCATTTTTTTTTTATGTTTTCAGCATTTTTTTATTTTGCACTAAAATGTATTTTAGTGATTTCTTTTTAATTTTAAGTAATAACTATTCAAAATAAAATATAATGTTATACAAAAAATTGATATATACGTTTGTATAAATATATTTTCGATGTGAAATGTCAATCTGCGCATGTGATTTCAAAATCTTTTACATTAATCAATTACCTAACATATCTACTGATGGGTCTATTTCCGGATCTGGGGTGAACCGATGGAAAATCGCCCGGATCTGGAAAGAACCAATGAGAACGAGCTCAGATCTGTCCTGATGGTCTTCAAATCGCTATCGAACCACAAGAACACCTGCAAGAACTCAACGCCGGAAGGGTTCCCGGCGTAGAGCCTCCGACGCTCAAGTCAGTATATGAAAGAGATGAAGAGAGCTACTCTGAGAGCAGCGGTAGTAATGAAAAGAATGTGGAATGAATGGGAGTTAGGGTTTTGGAGTTACCTCAGCTCCTTTATATACAATGGAACATTCACCTGAAGTCCCCAAAATGCCCCGGCCGACTTACTGGAAATGTCC
>CACSLK010032277.1:8314-22706 GCA_902706635.1 Striga hermonthica | reverse complement strand
CCGCGCATCCCGCCAGCATCTCGTCCGCGTGTCTGCCCAGCGCCCGACGCGCCCGATCAACACGCACGCTGTCCGCACGAGCTGCCCGCTGCCACCCGACGCCGAGACCAAGCCACCGTGTGATTGTTATCCGTTTGACGTGTTGATTAGAATCAACTAAAGGCCAAACCTATCCGCCCATTAGGTTGTGGTGTTCAGACGAACTTCACCAACGGTACTCTACATCGTCTCAGAGTCGGCAAAAATTTTAAAAGGTAAACGTCCATATCCTAATTATAGATTCCGCTGCGTTAGGATTTATTTCGATAAAGTTCAATACTGTGCATGTTGTTTGACGTTCCTAACAGAACCAAACAACTATTAATTTAGAAAAGAGAGATCCCAAGCGATTACCTCTCCACTTGCTCGCCTGGTCGTACAAAATGCTCGCGATCACTCGGAGCTCGGTGTTTCCGTGCGTGTGTGTGAGCTTCTCCGTGCAGCTTACGACTAAGCTTTCCTTGTGCGTACTCACTAAGGGAAAATCTCACTTATTCTCTCTATGCTTAGTAGCTCCTAATATGACTTATGTGAAGAAAAATTTTCCTCCCCACTTACTATATATATAGGGCCGAAAGTTTATAAAGAGGTGGAGAATTATATTAGCCAATGACTTTGTGCCATATGCTAAACTTTGAGGCTTAAAAATGCGTAGTCATATAACATGATGATTAGTCATCACTAAGCTTCTATCATTTTGCCACCTCAAGCTTAATTGCTTGATAATATTACATGACTTGAACTAAATAATGCTCACGACATTATTTAATTGGAACCCTAAAATGCTACGGTATTTGAGTGATTAAACATGATTAATCTTAATTAATCACAATCTCATGCTTAATTAATTAACTAAGCATGATACTTAACTACTAAAATTATTCCGAACATAAACGTGACTTTGAAAATAATTTCGGATTATCTCGACTGAAATAATTAATTCTGAACTCATTAATTAAATAAACAAATCGGAATTAAATCTGGAAACTTACTCGGTTACTGAAATAATTAAACCGAATAATTTATCGACTAATAGTCGAACTTGGAATATAACTAGCTGATTAACCTGAACTTGAACATGAACATGATTATTCAGTAACAATGGCTAGCTTAACATAAAAAGTTAGTATTTTCCTTTATTACTAAAACTCGGGGTGTTATACTAGCGAACCCAACAGTGGTATCAGAGCCACGGTTATCGTCTTTAAAAACATATTTTGATTTGTTTATGTTATGAGATAAGCAAGATAATTAAATGTTTATATGATAAATATGTTAATTATTAAAAATAAAATTCTATTTTATTCCACACAAGTCGTGTGACATGGTCACACGAGTCGTGTGGATCCACACGAGTCGTGTGAGGGGTCACACGAGTCGTGTGGCTTGATAAAAAATGTGATTCTTGTTTCGGCTTTTTCACACGAGTCGTGTGACATAGTCATACGGGTCGTGTGGACTCACACGAGTCGTGTCTTGAGCCACACGAGTCGTGTGAGTTAAGGAAAAATTTGATTTTTTCTTACGGCTTTTTCACACGAGTCGTGTGATTGGATCACACGGGTCGTGTGACATAATAAATTTTTTTTATTATGTTTTAATTCATGTGATGGATGGTTTAATTTAGGGATGATCATGAGCCTTTTATTCAATTTAATTGAATATCTATTATTATTCAATATGATTGAATGGTTGTACTTTTATTCAATATGATTGAATGATTGTAATTTATCGAGACCTGCGAGTCTCGTGAGTTATGATTTGTAAAATTTTAAATTTTTGTATCGTTAGAAGATTAGATCAGGTTGGAGAACCGTTCGATGCAAAAGGCCCACGCTCGTGTGGGTAATTTTACAAGTTATAAAACTCGAAGGCCTGTGTTTGTACGGGTAGATAAAATAAAATGTAACTATTTATTTGTTTTATCACGTGCATAGGCATAGACCCTTTTTGGCTTGAATGGGTCGTATAGGCAAGGTCATGATCATCCCACCGTATGCATGCATTAGATGTATGTTAGGTTTATTTATGCTTGCGATTTATGTGATGAATAATGCGATAAATAAACACACGTAAAGATGGTAATCGATGAGATTTAAGGAACCCTAAAGAATTAATTTGATCAATTCATATCAAATCAATAATGGATAAAAATAAGTTGGAACTTGTTAATCCAGGCCTTCCATCAAAAGTAGACGACATGAGATGCTACGATGCTTTATCACTGAACATGAGTCGTGGGGTGGTTTTGTGTCGAAAGTTGTGATCCCTACTAAGTATAAAGATACTCGTGAGACGGATTCCTCTTTGTGTTGACCATGAGTCGTGGGACATTCTGGTGGGCCGTTATCATGAATATTTGATGGGTTTGATTTGACACTGAGTAATATATACGGTCATAAAATTGAGGTATATAAGGAAAGGTGAGGCAAAACATCTTGAAGGTTGTATAGCGATACAATTGTCAAAAGTTGACTACTAGTATAAATGTTACATGATACTCATAAAATTGAGATATGGAATATTTTTATTGGACTTCAAGCTCACTATGAAAATTAGATTTTCATAATTAAAATAGGTTTTAATTAAAATAGTGGGAGACATTTAATATTAAAGACCTAATGTTAAATGAATATAAATTCCATAGTCTAATTATTTTCTGCTTCGTTTGTTGTTTTTGTAGATCAATCTACTAAAATGGCTAAAAATTCAATTTTAAAATCCAACTATTAATTTAGTAATTCCATTAATTACTAAATTAATATCCAAAATACATATAATCAATCCAATTGATTAATTTAATATATTCCTTTAATTGATATCTAATCAAAATTAGATTTTGTCAATAAATTCTAACTTTTTACAAATACTAATATTTGTCTTCATACAAACATTGGTGTGACCTTTTAGGTTCACAATTAATACTAGTAGTGGGCTTACAACTCTTTGTAATTTGAGTTAATCATATTAACTCTTATTCTTAAATTAACTCCTTAATTCAAGAACCCACATATCATGGGAACATCTAGCAAGTAGCATGAATCTAGTATTAAGTGAATAGCGAGTAAACCTATTTTGATTACAAGTCCATACATGTAAAATCCTTTCGACATCCAATTTCCCGATTAAATCTTAGTTTGATTTTGTCGAAACCCAAATTGATTTAATAACTATGATTCCATTTCAAGTTTCGTAATTCGTTTATGAATCTCTCTTCATCCCGCCTTGGCCAAGGACTTTGAATGACTAACTATGAAACACATAGGAAATTCACTTATCTTCATAAGTGTCGAATCCTTTGTTGGCCACTGACAAACTTCCATACATATTAGTATAATATCCAAAATATCCCTTTATACGATTGTGCTAGCAACCAAAAGGATAAATCAAAGTAGAATATAATATGCACAAAGTTACCATCATGCCTCAAGTCTAAGGATTAGTCATGTACTATTGTAACATGAAAATTCTTATTCAACAAGAAAAATCTTTCATTAAGAATTTTCATACGGTCATATTCAGTGAACTTGTTCTCTAACAAGCACTCACATACATGTACTTGCGTCTCACGCTAATGTTGATGGAGTTCGACATTCTTGTCCAACAAGCATGCATCATATGTGCAAATCTTTTCCGGATTATTCGATATCCCATTTCGAAACATCCTACGACTTGGAACTGTATTTAAGATCACAGCTTTCAAGGTATGTTTCATGATCACCATCTCTATGCGCAACCATACCTTATAACCATAAGTGATCTAGGGATTTTATCTTAAGTGCAATTATAGGATAAAAGCTTACTCTAAAGATAAAGTAATGCCTTAATAATATAATTCCAAGAGATTATATTTACAAGTAGAATACGTCCAATCCGATTGGAACGCCGGGTATCCTACTCTAACAGCCGTGTGGTTGCTCTGTGATTGTTTAGATTCCTCTGGTGTTAAAGTGGTTGTTTAAGTGCTCATTGTATGCTTTGTTGCCTTTGGTTAATCCTGTTGTTACTGGACTCTGTTCATATGTATACCATGCAGATTATGTGGTATTTTGATCAAATATGTTCAGTTTATGAGGAATAAATTGATAGTGGTTAAGTTTTGAAGAAAGAAAGAAGATAAATGGAAGGGCAAAGTATGTTGTTTTTCAAGTTGCGTACTGGCATGCTTTGGTCGAGTTTAGTGATTGTGTTAACATGCTGATTGTATGTTAGTTATAAGGCCAAAAGTTGTTGCTGTGAAGTTATATTAGAAATTGAGAATCAAAGAAAGAAATTTTGTTGTCTTAAGTTTTGTGCTTGACCTCATTTTGGTGAGTTAATTTGCTGATCTTGTAATGTGATTTACTTGCTGTAAATGAGTAAATATTAGAGTGATTAATTTCCATTATCGTTGTATTATATGGATTTTCGGTGGATTAATGTTGATGTCGTAATCGAGCATTTTAACCATGAACCTCTCCCCTTGTTTATTATTGGTATGGAGTCGTAATTGTGCTCGTTAAATGATGTTGAATATAATCGTAAGAAGTGATTATTGCATGATTATTCTTGTTTGTACTGCTATGTTGTGCTGCTATTATGACCCTCATAAACCCATAATTTGATGCTTTGCCCTTCTAATAAATGTATTACTTTCTGTTGGCTTTCTTTGGGCTTTGGAATTATATAAATCCGATTTGAAACGAGCAAGTTATAATTTTTACAAGATTATTGTGCGAGCAGTTTTTGTAAAATTCCGGCAGCATGTTGTGTTAAATGTCAGACCCGTTTATCATGTCTTAATGTGCTCAAATGAAAAATGTGATCTTCATGAAAGTTATAGTTCTGTTGCTTAGCTTTCTAATGAGGTAAGGTTCATGTGTATATGATATCTGTAGCTCGAGTCGTGTTCAAATGAATGTAGATATGCATGTTGTACTTTGGCAGAAACAAGTTCTTAAATGTAAATTGTTTTTACCCCTATGTAATGACTTTATTTGCTTCAAATTGTAGGGCTATCACTTAGCTTTCTAAGCATATAAGAATCATGTCATTTGGTGGTTTGTAGCATGATTTAGATGATAAATACTAAGGTTTTGTATGTTATGTAAGTTAGTTTCTGGCAGTTTTTATGAACCTCATGTTTTATGTTTAAACTCAATTATGGTGTCATTATTTGCCAACGTAGTCTTCCGAAAAGTTGTAGATAAATAAGTTAGCGGCCTTGTGGTTTTTTAATCTCATTAAAAGCATTTCTGTAGCTCTAGTTATCTAGCAATTACTGAAGTCTGGTAAGTTGCATGTTCTCAAATTTTGACTGCTTCTCTGTTATGGATGTTTGCTGAAAACTCTTCTGGTATATGACCTTATTTGTTTTTGATGTCTGCATAAAAATTGTAGATGCATGACTTAGGTTTAATTTGAGACTGGAATCATGTTCATATGAGTTATGTGCTGAAAGTTATGTTGATTTCAAAAACGCTGCCCGGGTTAGGTTTTGAAAAACTTATGTGGTATTTTCGGGAATGGGATTTCCTTGTTAAATGCATGCTTATATGCTTATATGAGCTCAGTTGGACTATGTGATTGTGATGTTTAGTTGACCATGTGTTGAATAGTCGTTTATAGTGTTATTTTATTTAATGCAGGAGCTTGACGAGCCGAGCTCGCCGCCTATATGTATTGTTGTGCTATCTCTTGCTTTTGACCAGGTGGGTTTTATTTCAGAATTGCTATGCCATAATTGTGTTAAGATTCTATACTGCGTATTTTATGATTGTATATGAGTCATGAGACGGTGCCTAGTGGTAGGCGATCTCCGACCTAGTGATAGGTAGACTCATTTTAGTCTAGTCGATGGGTCGTGACCGTTGATGTTGAACCTCGGCACGACTGTACTCCTGCTGATGAGTTTGGATTCTACCGTTGGCAGCTTATGATAGGTGTGCACATGAGTATATTGATGAGTAGGAGTGTGGTGTGTTATGTTGAATGACTATAAACATGCATATGACCCTAGTATAAATATCATATTAATATTATATGCATAGTGCTGAGTACCTCGTTTTCCTATTCTGCTCACTCCCACATGTTTCTTGACGGATGCAGGTTAAGTAGGTGACGAGCATGATGAGAATAAAGACGAGGGGATGGTCATTTTATCATTGCTATTGCTTTCCTATTATATAAACATTATGTTCAGATTATTAGATGTTGTCGAACCATGAGATTGTTATTTTCCCTATCCGTTTTTGGGAATGGTTGAACTGCTTGAACCATGTGGGTTTATTTTTCAATCTTGGATTATGTTGACAATCCTACTTGACTTGATATGTTGCAATCTTGTCTTGGAACTTGAATTGTGTAGATTATTCTCGTTCACTTTTGCTGGTTTTGTGTAGAAATTGTGAAATGTTTTGAGTGACGCCAAATGTTTTATAAATCGATAAATGATTTTTGAAATTTAAAAAATGAGATTATTAGATGAGTCCGGAATTGTCTTAAAAATCCTTGGGGTGTTATATTCCAACTCCTAGTTTTAACCCTTTTGTTGATTTTGCTTGATGAACTCCCTTCAGCACTATCTAATTTCAAGATTTTCAAAGCCATGAGATGAGAATAAGACTCAACCACAAAGAAGTTCCCTTTTTTTTTTCTAATTGACAAACCCATTTATCTTCACAAAGGGGGTTAAGAGAAGTTATTTTGAGAATAGCATCATTATTAGAACTATTAGAAGAATTCCTTATCAGCTTCTTGTTCCATCTCCTCTCATCATCCTTCATAAGATCTTTAACCCAGATTATAGATTCGCTGATGTTGGTGGACAATTGAGGATGATTGAGACCCACCCAACCTGGGTCTGAAATCTTGGTTTGTTCTCCACGTCTGATAATCCTCCAAATGCCATCCTTGTGTATACTAAAAACTTGGCTTTGGATGATATTACACTTTTACCCTTTATGAATAAGAATCATGTTTGATTAAACAAGTTCTATGTTCTGATGTTTGCACTTAGATAGAATGGGTCATCATTGGTGAACAGAAGACCATTCTATCAGTTACTTGTGAAACAAGAATTGTTGTTCACAACCTAGATGGAAATGAACACCCCATTCGAACGGTTGTAGTGTCAACGGTACAGTTGTCTTGACTAATTAGTTGCACTAATAAATATTAAGTATTGAACAGGATCCCAGAGAGGAGAAGTTCATTTTATACTGATCGTCGTAAACGACTAGATCTTAGTTAATTACTGCGTTCTCTTAACCCGTAAGATATAAAACAGACATATATATGCAGTATATATTGCTTTGATTCACTTGGGTGTGGTTCAGTTCGCTGGACTAATATTCTTACTGTCTTGGGTTATATTGTTGTATGCATGATGTGCTGTTAGGATATTTACGGTTACCATGTACGCTTAGTTTGATGATGGCTCCGAAGTAAGTTCATGAAGGATTATTATGCTAAACCCTAAAGGTGGATTGAATTCCAGCATAATAATAAAGTGATGAACGAGCGCTAGCTTCAGTGAAATAATTAATATATTAATTAGTTCTTGACTATTAGTAATCGAATTGGTTAATGAACATTATATCTTAAATATGGAGAGATAATTCGTGTAATTATTATTGGAGTCTCAAATATAATTTGATCTAGGAAAAAAGGAGTGCAATAATATTACGTTAGTGGACTGTAATATTATTTAAGTAATTGGTTGCACACAGTTAGTCCATTACTTAAGAAACTCTATTTCTATTCTCCGAAGGACCCATACTGTAGCTCTATATATACATCATTAGACTCATGGAAAAGAGAAGAAGAGATCAAAATTCTCCAACCGTTGATTAAATAAGTTCTATATTTTGTTGTTTTACACTTAGATAGAATGGTCGGCGATTTTCTCTTCAGCGGCGATTTTCCCTTTCTCCCTCTCGCGACGCTCCTCGCATCTTCTGTGTTGACCTCTTCCGGCGGCGGCGAGGCCGGATCTGCGGCCGCCGCTGGCCGCCCTTCTTTCGCCGGCGTCGTTTCTTCTCGGTTCCACAGTCTCGACTCCTTCCTTCGTCTCTCCCGTTCGTCGGTAGGTGGGGGATCGGTGGCAGCTTCCGGTCGTTTTCTGGGCTTGTATGTGCAGCTCATTGTGGTCGAGAATCCATTAATTGTTTTCTACCTTGGTCTGGGCTGATTGGTGGCTTGGTGCTGGGTGAGTTTTGGGGGTTAGGGTTCGATTGGGGCTTGGTGGTTCTCCGGCGGGGTCGACTGTCAGGGCCCATTTTGGCCCATTTGAGTGCCTTGGGTTGGTGGTTCTGGGTGTTGGTTGGGTTTCGGGATGATTAGCATGGATTCGGGAGGGTGATGGTGAGCTGGCGGCTGTGGTGGCGGGGCAGCGATGGTGGTGGTGGGGAGGGGCTCTAGTGGCTGCTGTGTGTAGTGCGTGGTGGTTGCCGGGGTTGGGGTTCGGGCAGGGTGTGACTATCTCTGTGCATCTCCTTTGGTGCTTGGGATCCGGTAAACCGATGCTGGGCTTGTGGTGTTTGTCTAGCTCGGGTTGATCCGGTTGGGGTTGCTGGCCTGTTCTCCTCGATCAGAGGGTTCTGTCCTTTGGGTTGGGTTTGGGGCGGGGTCCCACTTCTTGTTAGGCCTTCGGCAGTTTCGGGGGTTGGGACTTGGCTAGGGACCTAATCTAGAGCCAGTTGTAGCTGCTTCTTCGGTTTAGTAGGTTCTCCGGGGGAGGGTCGTTTAGTTTTTGTGCTTTCTGATTTATTTTGTAGGTTGTCTTTTTATTTTTGCTCAGTGTGTTTGTTCGTTCTTTGTTTCGGAGATGAATACATGCTAGGCATTGTGCAGTGGCTTTGTTCTTCATCTTCCTTTATTTTCGTTTTGGAGTTCTCTAGACCGCTATGTGCGTGTTCTCTCAGTTTTCTATTCCACGTTTGTTTTTTAGGAGTGTTTTTTGGTTTGGGCCGTTGGCCCCTGTCTCATTACCCTGTTGGGGCCTTAGAATTACCCTGTTGTTGTTTTGTATTTTGTTTCTTTGCACTTTTATGCTCTTCTATATTATCTCTATCGTTTCGGCAAAAAAAAAAAAAAACAGAATTGTTGGTTCACCAAATAGATGGAAATGAACAAACCATTGGAACGGTTGTAGTGTAAACTGTATGGTTGATCTTAGCTGATTAGTTGCATTAGTACATTTATGTATTGAATATGATCCCAAAGAGTAACAATTTGTTTTAGACTTATCGTCATAAACAAACTTAAGTCTCAGTTAATTACTGCATTCTCTTAACCCGTAAGATATAAACAAGCATGTACATATAGTAACTATGACTTTGATTCACTTAAGTGAGGATCTGTTTACTGGGCCGAGATACTTGCTGTTTTGGGTAATATTATTATATGTACGATGTATTGTTAGAATATTTACGGTCACCATGTGCGACAGTTTGATGATGTCCTCGAAGTGAGTTCATGAAGGATTGTTATGATAAATCCTATAGGAGGATTAAGTTTCAGCATAATAATAATGTAATGAACAACGCTAGCTTTGTATTATAATATCTTAATTAATTCTTTATTATCGTAATTGAATTAATTAATGGACATTATATCTTAAACATGGGGAGGTAATTCGAATAATTATAATTGGAGTCTCGAATATAAAAATCTGAGGAGGATAAGGGAGTCAATAATGTTATCGTTTGTGGAACCCAATATCTGTATTGGCAAGAGTAGGCTTGGTTCACAGTTAGGCCCAATACTTAAGCAACTAGGGCTGCACAATCGGTCAAAACCGAACCGAACCGACCGAAAATTCGGTTAACCGAATTTTTGGTTCGTCCAATATTAAAACCAAAAACCGAACTAAAAACTACGGTTCGGTTCGGTTTCTAACCGAAAATTTATCAGTTTTTTCGGTTTGGTTATCAGTTATCCGAATAAATGAAGAAATGACAAAAAAAATTACAAATAACAATAGAAACTACTTGACCGACGGATTTGGATTGAATAATCAATAATGACAAGCATTCACATGACTATGTAATGCTCTTGCTGCCCAGGTGATATGAAATGTTGAGAAGAGGTTTATATTTTAGCCGATTTTTTAGTTGGGTGTTGATAATCACCGCACCCACTTTAATAAATACCACACCCGAAAAAGACAATTTTGCCCTTTTTCATTTTTAAAATATATATTTTATTTTCTGTTGGCTGGCCGCTAATTGCGGCCGCAACTCGCGCGGCCGGCCACTAATTGCGGCCACCACGGGCTGGGCCGCACCCATTAATTGCGGCTGAGAACTCGCTCGACCGCACCGTAATTGCGGCCGCCTCTCGACCAGCCGGCCGTTAATTGCGGCCGGCCCAATTTTTTTTTAATTTACATATTTTAAAAACTAAATAATTATTTATTATTATCAAATCAAATATCAAAGAATCCAATTAATAATTATTAATGCAAGTTGCTACAATATTTATAGTCATTCCTTGCCTTTCATTGGACTTTCTCATCCAACGTGGGATAATTGTAAATCAAATGTTTCAGTCTCCCAACCTTTTATAGCCACTTTTGGTCTTTATTATTGTGTTTGTAATCGATGTGGGATTGCCCAATGAATAATGCTACTTGTACCCCTTGGTGTATCACCTGGTTTACATCCAAGGGGTACATGTACTCATTTACCCTTAATGAATAAATTATTCATTAAGGGTAAATGAGTACATGTACCCCTAGTAAATTATTCATTAAGGGTAAATGGGTACATGTACCCCTTGGATGTAAACCAAGTGGTACACCAAGGGGTACATGTAGCATGGTCCTTGTCCAATGCCTCTAGCATTTTATAGTTACTTTTTACATTCTTTTTTGCTTTCAAAATCAATGTGGGACTAAATGATACATACTTTAACACACTTCCACTATGTATGTCAAGATGAATATCACATTATCATTAATTAAACTTATTATTATCTTAAATTGATAAATAATTAAATTTAACTAAATGAACATGAAATATGGAAAAACTTTATGGGTTTTACATAATAAAAGAAAATGCACTTATCATCCAACTTTTTTTTTTATTTATTAATGATATAATTTATTTATGTGTTAAATATTTAGAAAAATGTATAATTTATCATTATTATTATTATTATTATTATTATTATTATTATTATTATTATTATTATTATTATTAAATAAGTTATTTATTAATAAATGTGTTTTTTAATTAATTAATATATATATATATATATATATATATATATATATATATATAAAGGGGCGGATCAAATGCGGCCCACTCTTGAAATGCAGACGTGAGACCCAATTTGGGTCGTCCATTAAACACGCGCAAATGCAATTCACCTGCGCGCAATTAGATACATTATATATACACGTACAGTTCAAATCGCAAACAATCACCTTCGCGCAAAAACTTAAACAGAGAATCGCGAGAAAATCTTCTCAATCTCAACTTTCCTTCTCAATCTGATTACTTTTTCAAAACCCACCATGACTAAGGCCTCCGGGCTGGGTGGTCGAAGACGAAAACCCACCATGACTAAGGTCTCCGGGCTGGGTGGTCCACCATGATTAAAACCCATCGAGCGAAGATGGTCTTATGTGTCGACCACCCCTCCGAGGGTGGGCATGCGGTTGAACCTAGATAATCGATTATTATCATATTTTGTTGTGCTCGATGTATTTCTATTCAAACCTCGGAAGCGGGTCGAGTATATTAATTACTGCTTGAGCATGTTGATGTTGATTCTTGCTTGATTTTGTTGAAATCAAAATTTGAGAATCAAGGCACTGGTTATACCTGAAATGACTGATACGTCTTGTCTTATTAGACAAGCTATCTTTAACTTTGGCATAACTTGCCTGAATATTCTCGTAACTGAATAACCGTGACTTGACATGACTGGATCATATTTGCCTGAACGCTGAAAGCTACCCCGAGACAACTTAATAGTCGCTTCGGAATTTGGAACATGACATTTACTGATTCACTTAACTTGATAAGGTGCGACTTCAAGTTTCCAGGTAAATTTAGACTAATGGTCTGTATATCAGACTGCCACATTTAACCCGGGTGAACGACTATTATACGTCGACCTTACATCATGAATATAGACTGTAAATCGTGAACAGAATTTATAACTCTGTGCTGTATAGGGCTGTTCCTGTATTAACTGGTCCCGCAAGTACAAAGTAATTAGCTGATCTTGATCTTTGGAAACCATGACTTGAAATATCAAAACTGATAAAATACCTGACATGACTGACTTGAAAGGTTGTTATTACATGAAATCATATTACTCCGGTTTCAGCTTCAAGCCTCCATGGTATACCCGGCTGAATGGCTCTTATTTCAAGCCTCCATGGTAACCCGGACTAATGACTCTTATACACTGGAAACCGTTACCTTAACAATGACTTGAGAATTATAACAACCTTTAACATGAAAATTTTTGCCTTGAACATGATTTATTGTTCTGACATAGGAAATTTGAGTCTATTCCTCGAATTGAATCAAGGAATTTCTCCCTGAAGTCTGCCAATTGATTTGACAAAGAGGCAGTTTTCGATAGAAATATCTGAGAAACATGATTATTAAGATTTGTTTAGCACAAGTGTTTACAAATCTCCTGACAAGTTACTAACTTGACTTGAATAAATCTAGAATTGAATCTAGAGTTCTCAAATTTAATCCCTTTCTAAGGTTCTGAATCCACTCGTCCACGATACGGGGATCTCCCTACCCGGAGAATTTCTCAACATGATAGCCGCGGAACTGGGCGACTACTGTGGCCTGAGTAAGAGTCGGGTGATCGAGTTCCCAACGGGGCGACATCTCAACATTGAGAAAGTTCAACATTATTGAACACATGATAATATTCTGACTGATTTCTAAGGCACACAAATCTCTTGACGAGTTGCCAAAAATGGCCGATAATTACTGACATGAATCCTGAGGAACTATACAGTCATATCGGAAGATACTGAATTCTAGAGTCATATCTGAATATACTGAATTCTAAAGTCTGAATCTGATTCGAGCATCTTAACTAAGTCCTGATTAATTTCTGAGCATAGACAAAGTAATATGTTTATAACTGAAAACTAAATTTGCACTTACCTGTAGTCGGCGAGGTGTGAGCGTGACGGTTCAGGTTTTTCTGAAAATTACTGACTGAAAAACTTTTCAGAGACGCAGAAACGTGCTCTGATACCAATTGTAACACCCCGACTTTTTACTGAAATCAAAGTACGCGCTTTTCGCAATTTTTCTGAATAAATAAATAAAATATTAATTTTGCGAAAACTGATTCGGGATGCTACCATGAAAACTTGACTTTTCCGAAAACCGTTAAATTTTAAACTGATAATGAAAACGATTATAATATATTAACCGACTAAAGTCAGATCAAAAGTTGTTTAAAAGTACTGAGAATTTTAGCGGAATAACAACGTGGCAAAACATATAAACATATATCACAAATATCCTGAACAGCCCGCCAGCTCACTCCTCGTCTGCGACCCTGCGACCTGAAAAACATGAAATGCGTGGGGGCGTGAGCACTAAAACACTTGTGCTCCGCATAAACTCATACTAATGTAAACATTGAAAATAATAACAATATCATGATCCTGGCATATACAACTGAACTGAAACTAAAACTGAAACTGATATCTGATACCGGTCTTATCTCGCGACATAAGTCACGTAACTGATAACTGAAAATCTCTGCCGGCACAAACTAATACCGGACACCATGTGCACACTCTAGTGGGCAGATTAGGCCACTAGAACCCAGAATGGACCGGCGACCATTCTGAGCGGATACTGAACTGATAATACATACCTCAAACATGGTAGCGTAATTATAATCAATGTAGTACTTAGTCTGAGTCCCCACCTGATCCGTGAAACTGAAGGTAGTGCTGATGCCTGATCAAACTGAAATATAATATAAATAATTACTACTGACCATGATCAGACTGATAAATTAAATGATTAATTATGTTAAGATGCTCTACTGAACCTGACATGATATTCGGACTTAATCGGTATAACTGAAACCGGTTAAGTGCGAAACTGAACTGATATTAATTAACTGAACTGAACTGGACCCGGAATTTTAACTGAAAATGACACTGCAATCTTAAACCGGGATTTGAAATTGAAAAATACTGACTGAACCGGTCCAGCCGGACTGAACCGGTCTGGACCGGACTGTTGGTCTGCTAAACCGGGCAGTCGGATGCTGGCTCGGCCAGCGGCCTGCCGAGTGCTGCGCGCATGGGCGCTGCCTGGCTGGCTGCGGTTGCTGGCTGATTGGCTGGCCGTGCGGACGCTGG
>CACSLK010032246.1:16212-27015 GCA_902706635.1 Striga hermonthica | reverse complement strand
TTTGTATTATTATTGGTAAATTTTTGTATAATGTGTATTAGTGCATATTTACAGTCTCGACCATATATGGTTTAGGGCATATATTCACTAAGAAAATCTAGACTGTAAATATATGCCCTAAACCATATATGGCCTAGACCATATATGCCCTAAATCATTTTCCAAAATGTAAATATATGCCCTAAACCATATATGGTGTAGACCAAATTATGTTAAATAAAAATAAATATAATATATTTTTATTATTTGAGTAATTAATATTTTATATAAGATTAAATATACATATATACCAATTTATTTGAAATAAAAAATGAATAAAAAAAATATATTTAATGTAGAGTAAAAATGTAGAGATAAGGGTTGGAGATGAAAGCTCAACTCTACTCTAGAGTAGAGTAAAGTCCGCGCTAGAGTAGAGATAAGGGCTGAAGATGGCCTTATACATATTAATGTTATTTTTTTCACAATAATAATGTAACATAGTAGAAGAAATTATTTCATACAAATTAGATAGTATAATGAATCTTACTGATTCACTAGTTGGGATGGCGAAATGAACCGGAAATCAATTCATCTATTCTGCGAAGTTACGAACAAGCGCTACGACCACTCCTTGACTACTCCTTACCCTGAGGCCTTAATTTAAAAATAAGGACGGAAATCTTTCCTCTGATGGAAGAAAAACGTTCCGGGACTTGCTATCTGGTCAACTGAACTTTCCCATTCCTTGGAGGTATGGAGCCATGGTTCTTCGAAGTATAGGCATGCTAGGTAGTTCCCCCTTCTTGATTGACTCTATTTGAGTCTTTGGAGTGGAAACAAATCGGCCTGTGCCAAGTCTCGCTTTGCTCGAGATCTGATCTTCAAACCTGCTTTCTTCGATAGATTTTTGGAATCGGTTATTTTTTCTGCATTTTTGAAATAAAATCGGTAAAAATAAATGGAGATATTTTGCTTTCATTCGGCTCCTTTATGGAAGATGAGTAAATTCCTAGATCTAAGATGTGAACAAAATTATACCCATAAGACCTATGTCAGCTCTTTTTTTTTAAGTACACTTTATCTTTGTGGTATTCCGCCCCTTCTTTGTTTTTTGTCAAAAGATTAAATTCATACTGAAAGTTGATTTTTCTTATATGATCGATCGCTATAACCATCAACAGCTGCCACAAACGACGAAAATTTCCCTTTTTCTTATCCCTATCCCGATGAGCCGAAAACAAAGGGGGATTTTTCGTTTATTGTTATTCCCGCCAATTTCAGATAGGATCTTTCTACTTGTTTGGACCTTTTCTAACCAATCACCATTGGCCGGAGAGAAAGCAAACTGAGCCGCTTGTATCCATTGAGCAAATATAGGTTCGATCAAAATTTGTTTTTCTGGAATGCCCTCTTTCGGCTTTCCTCTCAACCCTGGGAAATCTGTCCTTAAAGTATGACCCACAGCGCCAATACCCTCTCTCAGGGCATTCTCCGCCTATTCTCTTTCTCTTTCTAACAAATGGATTGAGGGCGAAATGGCACTTAGATGAATCTGGCTCGTTTCAAAAAAATACGCCGCCTGGGGGCTTTACCAGTTAAAGTAATAAATATTATAGTTATCATTTAATTTTATATATTTCACAATAGTAATGCAAAATATACATATTATTTATGATATTTTTATTTAACAAGAAAAAAAAACACTAACATTAAATAACAACACTACTAATATAGATTGAAATAACAATAATACGTGATACATTACGATTTATAGAAAAACATTTAAATAACAAGTGCTGAAATGAAATACAACATCACTCAGTACTAAAATAAAATTACATCATAAACCCACAAACTAAAAACAAGCACGATAATTTAGTAATCCGGCAAGTTGGAACCGCTTCCTCCAAGATCATTGAAAAATTGGCCAAATGTATTGGTTGGAAATGGATCTGATTGGGCTTGTTGAGCTCTTTTCTCCAGGATTCGTGCTTTTTCAGCTTCAACGTATGCTCGAACTCGAGGATCTGCTATGGAACTGACATCTTGAAACAAAATTCTATTTTCTTCCTTCATTTCTTTTAAAGCATGAGATCTGTCGCGTATTTCCAATTGATGTTTTATTTGGTCGTTTGTATTTTTCATCTCCTCAACAAGTCTTATGTTTTCTTCCTTCATAGCATTGATGAGCGATGATGAATCATCAAAATACCTTTCTTTTTAGTTTGGCTTTCTTCACCCCCATAGGTCTTTCAGATGGAGAACCACTAGCAAATTGATTCGAGTCGCTTAAATTCAGAGAAAATGAAGAAAAACCTGGGGATTCTTGTCGGGCAGACTCGGGAGTTGGATTTTCTGACTCCGAAGATGGATAACGACCAGATTGTTTTTTCTAGCTCCTCGAAGCTCCATCTTGAAAGTTTTCAAAGTTTTTAATAATATTCCAAACATGGTCGTATTTCTATCCGGACTTGAATTTGGAATCTTCTTTGAACAACATTTTCGCTCTGAGCATCTACATTTTCTCATAAACAATCAAACATAGCTAATATAAATAATAAATTTGATAAGTAAAATATATAATAAGATTTTAATACTCATTGTATCTTCATTTGAAGCACCACTTTGATGCATATCTTCTACTGCTTTTATGCATGCATGGAGTCTTTTGGCTGCTTTTTCGATTGTTTGAATCCGTGCTTGCATAGATCTCTGGCTACGAACCTCCCAATGCTCAAGTCGTCGCCCATTGAAAGCTTTCTCTATACGTGACCAAAATCGGTCAGATGATTGGTATACCCCAATAATTGGGTCCTGAGAAATATCAATATAAACCTGACATAAAAGAATATCTTCGTCTTGGGTATAGGAAGATGAACGGATCGACATTCTTACAAGAAGTTAGATGTTATGAATGTTTAGTGTATAGAATATAAATGTTGGGATGGAGCCATTACAATATCATGTCTTCTTTTACAGTGAAAGAATCTCTCCCCTCTCAATGGTTTAACCCGAAATGAACACCCTCTACAAAGGTGACACGCTTCTCCATGTTCTAACTCGAAAATGACATATCAGTGTAATGTTCCCCACACTTATCAATGCTTTGACCCGTAAAATGAGAACTCTCTGCAAAGGTGACACGCTTCCCCAAGTTCTAACTCAAAAATGACATATCACTACAATGTTCCCCACACCTATCAATGCTTTGACCCGAAAAATGAGAAATCTCTGCAAAGGTGACACGCTTCTCTAAGTTCTGACTCGAAAATGACATATCACTGCAATGTTTCCCACACCTCTTAATTTTTGACCCGAAAATGAGCACTCTCTGCAAATGTGGTCACGATTCTCCAAGTTCTGACTCGAAAATGACATATCACTGCAATGTTCCCCACACCTATCAATGCTTTGACCCAAAAAATAAGAACTCTCTGCAAAGGTGACACGCTTCTCCAAGTTCTGACTCGAAAATGACATATCACTACAATGTTTCCCACACATCTCAATGCTTTGACCCGAAAATGGGCATTCTCTGCAAAGGTGGTCACGATTCTCCAAGTTCTGACCCGAAAATGACATATCACTGCCATGTTCCCCACACCTATCACTACTTTGACCCGAAAAGGACCTCCCACTGCAAAGACTGTCACACCTATCATTGCTTGTACTTGAAAATGACCACTCCCTACAAAGTTTACCACACCTTTCAAATTCAATACTATAAGAACATAACTTATACTAAATCCTTTACACACTTGAATCTCTTCAAACATCTTATCATATTTCTCAATTCTACATTTCTGCAATGAATTTTCATTTTGGCAATTCGTCATCTTCTTCATCTGATTCTGAAGATGATCATATACTAATTATGACTGCTCTTCGTAAAAAACAAGCAGTGATATCTCGTGTTATCGCTAATAACAACATCATCATTCAACACCTACTCAATCAACAAAACCAAGAAGCCTCCCATGGAGGTTCTGTCCCTGGGCATATTGTTATCAATCGTGATCGAGAGGCTGATGATCGTAGGTTATACAATGATTCATCAACATCAACATCAACATACCCAGTATATTCCCAACAGGTTGGGGCCTGGGGGGGTCAGTTGTACGCAGACCTTACCTTTGTAATTATACATGGAGGCTGTTTCCATAGCGACCCAAGGTGCGTTGCGTCGTTTGATATATTTTTTCTAGAAACTTCACTAATAGAAGAAGCACTAGAATTTAATTGAGCCATTTTGATCTAGTCCATTATTAGCACTATGCCAGGAGAATTGTCAACAATGACTCTTCCAGCTCCATATGCAATGGACATTGTAGGTTATACAATGATTATTTCTCAGAAAATCCATTGTATAACGAGACCATGTTTCGTAGAAGATACAGAATGTCTCGCTCGTTGTTCCTTCAAATTGTCGATGCTGTCAAAGATCATGATCATTACTTTCAACAACGAGTGGATCGAGCTGACAGACTTGGATTATTTCCAATACAAAAAATAAATGTCGTCTTTCGTATGTTGGCATGCGGCGTTCCAGCAGATGCTACAGTCGAATATGTCAAAATTGGTGAGTCTACTGCAATTAAAAGTATGAAAAAGTTCTGTCGAGCGACAATTGAGGTATTTGGCGAGCGATACCTGCGGAGACCCACATCTAATGATATTTCCAGGCTTCTATATATTGGTCAACATTGTGGTTTTCCAGGAATGTTGGGGAGCTTAGATTGTATGCATTGGAAGTGGAAAAATTGTCCTACAGCGTGGGCTGGCCAATATGCTGGTCGTAGTGGAAAGCCTACAATCATTCTTGAAGATGTAGAAGATTATGATCTATGGATATGGCATGCTTATTTTGGTTTGCCGGGCTCCAACAATGATATCAACGTTCCAGAATCATCTCATCTTTTCTCGGATCTAACCCAAGGTATTGCTCCTCCAGCTCATTATATAATTCAAGGAAAAGAATACAACATGGGTTATTATTTAGCTGATAGCATATATCCAAAATGGTCTACCATTGTGCAAACAATTCATGAGCCACGTGGTCTGAAAAAAAAAATATTTTGCAATGAAACAAGAAACAAGCAGAAAAGACGTTGAACGTGCATTTGGAGTTCTTCATTCACGTTTTGGCATTGTAGCAGGACCAGTACGTTACTGGCGAAAAGAAGTACTACATGATATCATGACCACATGTATAATTTTGCATAACATGATTGTCGAGGATGAACGTGACCTAAGTGCACCAATCGAAACTGAAATAGAAACGCCGCCGCCGGAGGTCGAAATGGCAGTAGATGAAAGCACTCGATTTGAAGAATTCATATCTCGTTACAAAAAAAATTAGAAATAAAGATGATCAGATTGCACTTCGAAATGCACTAATTGATCATCTGTGGGAGGAATTCATCAATTCTGAGACTTGAAAGACTATCTATTTTTACTTGATTGTTGGAATTCTTAATTTCTCATCTTGTGTGTTGTAATTTTTAATTTTATTTAGTGTGTTGTAATTTTTAATTTCTCATCTTGTCCGTTGTAGTTTTTTAATTTTATCTTGTGTGTTGTAATTTTTATTTTATAATGTTGTGCATTGTATTTTTAATATTATATTGTGTGTTGTAATTTTTAAATTTTATTTTTAATGACTATTTATTTCTCCGATTTTATTAGATAAAGTCTAAATTGAATTGAAAATAAAAGTGTGGTTTAATTTGTAAAGTTGTAAAATATGTGGGTAGTATTGAAAATTTGTAAAAGTTGATGTAAAAGAGAATATTTCGAGAATATTTTTTTGGGTTGGAAAATGTGTTTTTCGGTTGAAGATGAATTACTGCAAAATGGGATGTGTACTGCAAAATGGGTTTGAATTTGGTGTATACGGTTGGAGATGCTCTTAGTGAGAGATGGTGCAACTTCTCTCTAACCCATGTTTTGGAAATCATGAGTCACTTTAAAAAAAAAAAAGAATGAGCAACTTGTCTTAAGGCGCTATTGTATAGTCTATCGACTTTTGTCTCAAACCAAAATTGAAATTGAATTGAATTATTTGGGTTTTTCGGTTGGTTATCCGGCTAATCCTAAATAATCAAATTAATCTATTATTTATAATAATAATATATTTAGTAAATTTAATAATTTTATTTAATATATCTACACTATTTTGTTTGAAAAAATGTAACATATGTGATGGCTCTCCTCAGATCTGGGGTGAATCAATGGAAACAAGCTCAAATCTGAAATGAACCGATGGGAATGGGCTCAGATCTGCCTCGCTCACCTTCAAACAGTTGCTGGACCGCGAGAACACCTGCAAGAACTCAACGCCGGAGGGGTTTCCGGCGTAGAGCCTCCGACGCTCAAGTCAGTATGTGAAAGAGAGATGAAGAGAGCTGCTCTGAGAGAGCAGCACCAGTGATGGAGGAGAGTATAGAATGAATATGAGTTAGGGTTTTGGGGTTACCTCAGCTCCTTTATATAGAGGCAAAACATTTACCTGAAGTTCCCAAAATGCCCCGGCTGACTTACTGGAAATGTCCAAAATACCCCGGTCGGTTCGCATTCCGTCCATCTCCTAGTCAGCATCTAGTTTCCTTCTTATCCTTAATAGCTTCCTTCTTATCCTTGACAGCTTCCCTATGATATGCTGAAGTATACCGGAGTCGTCGGAGATCTATGAGCCTCGAGACGTCCTAAGTCGACTCGGGATATCAACTCGAGTCGACTGGACCATCGATATGTTGAAGTATACAGGAGTCGTCGGGGATCTATGAGCCTCGAGAAGTCCTAAGTCGACCCGGGATATCAACTCGAGTCGACTGTACCATCTTCAATCGTCAGTAGGCCCTGACAGACCGGAGATATTACAAGTTCGCGGGAAGAGTCGACTTCAGGTAAGTAGACTCGATAATATCTGAACCGTTATACGACAGTATGGCTATATCATCTAGCCCCCCCCCCAAAAATTACTCGAAGCGATTCTGAGCTTAAGAGTAAGTTTTGACAATTGAGTATCTTGCTTGTTGGATGTTTTCACATATCTTGTCGCTTGTCGTTGTCCTAAGTCGTATCCATCCGTTATTTCGACTCGTAAACAGCTCGTCTGCCCTATAAATTCGGCATTGATTGGATAAGTTTGAATCTTCTTTTCAAATTTCAAAATTCAAAAAAGGTCTTGAAAACTGATAAGACGCTTTCTCTCTCTGCCGCTTTGTATTCCGTGCACCATCTCAACCGTTGGATTTGACTTTAATCTGAGGGCTAGGGTTTCTCTGCCCTCCCTATAAGTACTCCTCTCCTTTCCTTGTCTTCACTTTTCGCACTCAGATTTCTTAAACTCTCTGCTTCTCCGGCAAATAAAGCATCACAAGCTCTCCAGCGCTCACTTCATTTTCCGACGTTCTTCTCGGATTTTCTAGGACTTCTTCGCCAAGCATTATGTGTAAGTTCTCTTTTCTTTTCGATTTATTGCTACGTGAGATTTTTTCTTTTTAGCTTTTCGGGGTGACATGCTTGAGATTCATAGATTCACCAGATTTTCTGGGACTTTTAGGTGATTTTCTGGCGGTTTTTCCTTGTTAGATCTTTAATTGTAGGTTTTTCATCTCCCAATTGTTTTCATTCGTCAGTCGTTTTGTTATGAAAAATTGACTCTTCTGCTCTCTTACGGATTAACTAGCCATCGACTTGGCCTTCATATGTCAGGTCGAGTCGAAGCAGGAAAGGTTTTCCTCGTTTCTTCCCCTCTCTTTTTCCGTTGTCGAGTCGCTTCACGCGCTTTCCTGGTTCTTTCGTTGACCCCTATCTTTTAAAGTCGACTCGTGGACGTAATTATCCACATCTATTGATTGCCGCTCTCTTTTCCTTTTAGATTCTGACTCCGACCTGTTTCTGGATCTCTTGCCCGCGAAATTGACAACTACTCGAGTTCTTATTCTGTACAAATAATCTCTGTCGGACCAAGTACCGGCCTAAATGTTGAGCCCGAGAACTCTGTCCATTCTACCGTCTCGTACTTTGGAGTCGACTGGGATGTGTACAATCAAGCACTGCTATCCAGCACTCTGTTTGGGGACCCTGAGACCTCTCGTATCCTGGGATCTCCTCGACTTAATTTAATCCCTCGAGGTATCCCTCTTAGGCTACTAGATATCCCCGTGTATAGAACGAGTCCTGTACATTCATTAATAATAGCTCCTTCAGTCGAGCCTTTAACTTTAGCCTGTCCTGTAGCGAAATTAGCTGTTCTTAATCCCTTTTGTCATGCCCCTGCAGCCGAAATCGAGGGCTTTAGAGAATAGAGCGGTCTTCCCTCCGATTGGGCGTTGCTTGCCTAAACGCCCTCTGACGACTTCAAGCATCCTCCTCGTGGTTGCTTTACTTTCTTCGTTGATCAAATAATGTCGAAATTGCGCTTCTCGATTCAACATGAGCTGCTGTCATTGAGTAACATGTATGATGTGCCAATAAACCAATTCACCCCAAATTCCATTCGAATAATGGTGGCCTTCATAGTCGTCACCCGTATAGTATTAGGTAGTTTTGTACCCAATTTTTTTTTCCTTTACTGCTATGGCTATAGATTTAGCAAAGATGCCCATTGTCTGGGTCGTCATGTGGGGGTATCCTTCCTTGGCGACCTCTCTTCTAATATCACTGAATGGAAGAAGAAGTACTTCTTTATTCGACCTGCTCCCGGCCAATATCCTTTCTCAAATGAGTGGATTACCAGCAAGATAAAACAGAGTAAGCGTCCCAAGTCTTCGCAATTCGCGAGTATGCTGGAAGAGTTGAATAAGCACGTTTGGAGTGCTCGTCGACTGACGAAAGATAGCTCCCTTCTTAATCATGTTGGGATATGTGTCGACAAGAGCGCCACCGAATTAAGGATCCTTGTAAGCTCTTTATTATTTTAGTTTTCTTCTCGACCTCCTATTTACTATCTGGATGTCTCTTTACCCCCCTTTGATGCGTATGTACGAGTACTCTCTTATTAATTGTCGTTGCTTTTTTTTTTTATGTCGACAGTGAAAGCCCTAAAGCGATTCGAGAAGAAGAAGGCCGAGGCGGCCGCTAAGTCTGCTGATCATCCTGCCCCTTCCTAGAAGCCTGAGGAAGGCTCGGGCTCTGGTGCTCAAACTACGGCAGTCGAAACGACTGCCGCCAAAAAATCTAGGGTTGTGCTTCCCTCGGCTTCTAAGCCGATTCAACCGTCAGGTTCCCTCTCCCGCAAAAGGCCCCAGGATCAGAGGGACATGACTCTGGTGCCCGACTCCTTAAAACGCCAAAAGGGGAAGGAGCCGGTGGTTGAGGAAGATGCGGGGGAATCGTCCCCTGTGAGGGTGCAGCCCGTGACTTTGCAACAGCCCTCTCGGCTTTATGGCAACACTGACCCGATGCAGATTCTTAACTATCTGTACTCGACTCTCCCTGAGGCCGACAGGGCTCGGACCGATGGTAACCCTTATCATCGGGCCCGCTATGCTGCTCAGCTCATTCTTAGGGTAAGCTATGTTCTCATGTTCTCTGTCCCAATTCTACCTGTCTTATTATTTCATTCTTCATTCACCGTTTCTCATCGTTTTTCATCGTTTCTCTTTTTTCTATGTTTAGAGCATGTTTGTTTATGGAAATTTTTGGTTTTGTGAGATTTTTTTGTTTGGTTTGGTCAGTTTTAAAAAAAGTAGTATGGTTAGTTGGTAGTGGTTATATTAAAATAATATTTAAAATAAAATAATTAAAATTGATTTAGTGTAAAAGTAGGAGATAGATGATTTGATGTGATGGTTAGTTACAATATTGTGAGTGGATGAATAGTGAATTAAGGTTGATGTGGTGTGTATGAATGATTGATTGATATTATTTAATTATATTGATAATATTGATGATAGTGGGGTTGAGTTAAAGTTGAGTTAAAAAAAAGTTGTTGAGTTAAAATGATGGAATTTTTTTTGAAAAATTTCATACACAAACATGCTCTTAGCTTCTCGCCTACATCCTCCCTTCCATGATCGAGGAGGCGTCTTCCCCCCAAACCAACATCAAAGTTTTGGGGGAACAGTACGCGGCTAAGTGCGAGGAGCTCGAGGCCAAGGAAGAAGAACTCGAGGCCGCGAATGCTGTCATCGCCAAGCTTCGATCCGACAAGGAGGCGTCTATTTGGAAAGCTGAGAAGTTGAGAGTCGACTTGGCTAAGGCCACCGATGAGGCCATGGTCGAGAGGGAAAATGGGCTCCAAGAAGGTCGTAGAACATTCTTGAAGTCCACCATCGGGGCAGTCTTTCTCGAACACTACCGCAAGGCGGTGGTCGAGGCGTTCTGTAACTCGTCTGATTTTCGACGAGCTAGTTCCCACGGCGGTACAATATTTTGACTTTGCCTGCGACACGTAGGAACAAGCCATGGTTCAACCCGACTTTCCCGGGAAAATCGACCGGGATGCAGTGAAGGAGACTCTCCCTGACCCTGTTGGTTTCCAGGGCAGCGAGGACCTGCCTGGTCGCGAATGGTTGACTTGCCTCGAGGCTAAGGCTATTCATGCTGCCAAACTCTCATCCCAACTCGAGGTTCCTCCGTCTCCCTTGGCCGGTCCGGTTGAACTAGTCGAGCCCAGTGGGGCTAATTACGAAGAACTGGTCGACGAGGAGATAGAGGTCGAGCGGCCGGGCACAGAGCCGATCGGGGAGGGGGACGCCGGGACCGAGCCGGTCGGCGATGAGGGTGGAGATGCTGCTGAAAAGTCGACGGCCGACTCTCAGAAGGCTTAGATTTTCTGTTCTAACCGAAGTAATATTTGTATTTTTTTTTTTT
>CACSLK010032227.1:17402-27518 GCA_902706635.1 Striga hermonthica | reverse complement strand
GTGCCTTATGTGAATTAATTTGATCGTGTTATATCAATGTTAACTGGTAACACGTATGAGAGAAGCTTTACGCTAATATCTCGAAGT
This sequence comes from Striga hermonthica, assembly GCA_902706635.1. Classification (NCBI taxonomy): domain Eukaryota; kingdom Viridiplantae; phylum Streptophyta; class Magnoliopsida; order Lamiales; family Orobanchaceae; genus Striga; species Striga hermonthica. The sequence goes on along the minus strand of CACSLK010032227.1, from coordinate 27,431 downwards.
GTGGAGAACTATAGGTTGTATGTGAGGTTGAACTCGTTTAGGACTGCCGACACGATTAGCTACATGAGTAAAAGCCGTCGTGATGGCCGACATTGTTGGTCGGAAGAGTAAAACGAGCTAACAATGCTGTTGTTCGACGTTGACCATTGAGTTAGGATTTTTCCTGGCAATGATGCCAATGTTCGATCCCTTTTGGGGAAATTGTTGTTGCCGAACCCTTTGTCCTGTCAGAGTACTTTAGAAATTGTGAAACCCAATAATTGAATTTCTGGCATGTGCCTCGAACCCAGCACCGAACCTGACTGGGTGTAGCCACACGAAGTGGTGGCCGAGCCTGCACGCCCGTGCTGAGAGACGTGAGGCCAACTGCAGTGGCCGACCGTTGACTCGCACGAGAGTTGCCGCCGCCATCACCGAACGCCAAACTCCCCAGGTCAGTGTGTACGGCCAAACCTTGACCTTGTAGCTGGTATCTGAGTGGGTACATACACGCGTCCCAGCGCCCCGCATATGCAGCGCCAGCGTGTGTGTCATCTCTCGGGTGACAGTGCATTAACCCCAGTTCGACCTTGTCCTTTTAGAAGTCTTTGAACCAAAATATTTTTATGGTCAAAGTGTATGTTGATCTTTCGAGTCACTGTGTGAATTCCCTAATCAATGACCCTCGATGTGTGAGGTCGGTTGATTAGTTTCCTTTGCCACATGCGAGATTTTCTCGACATTGTTGACATCATTTTCAGTAAGCCAAGTTAAGTGACATTAATCTGCCGATTGGGATCAGTATAAGGATAATGAAGGTTCACACAAGCACGTGACACTTCCACCGACTTCAAGACGGCTGCACGATGGAAGATTCAACAAGAACCGACATCTCCATTGTTTGACCGATGTCACATGTCGATCAACACATGTCGGTCAATACGTGTCGGCCAACACCTATCGGTCCACACATGTCGGTCACGACATATCGGTTATAACTGGATGAACCGATATCTATAACATGCCACCTCAGCATGGTAAGGCGGCGACAACTCAGCATAGGTCATCATTACGTTTGTCCAAGTGGCAAGTTATCAAGAAAAGCAGCTAAGGGCCGCCTTTGACCTTTCAAAATGTAATGATGACTATACAGATAAACGTTGTACTTAAATATAAAAGTAGAAAAATAAATCTCCAAAGGGACACACGAGAACAATAAGACTTTACTGCAAATATTTCACTTCCCTGAATAATATCCCAGTTTTGATCATCTAATATTTGATTGTACTCTAAATTTTCTACAATCATACCGTTGTTAATTCCCGTTTGACAACAGTTTGGCGCTAGAAGGAAGGGCTTGTGTTTTGACCTTAATCTTCGCCTGTAAGCCATTGTCGTACTTGGAAATTATTATGTCACAGTCTGGTCGAGATCATGTACCTCGTCCTGGTCAGAGCCAATCGACTGACCACTCTCCACGGCGTACAACACCGCCTCCTCCGGTTACGAATGTTACGAACTTTCTTCAAAATCCGGAGTTTATTCAAGGTTTGTCTTCATTGATAGCTCGAGCCATACCTATAAACTCGAGTATGATCCCGTTGTCGATGCCGTTGACTACTAACCCAACAGAACATCCAACTCATACTTGTCATGACCATGAAACGCATGTGGCGACGTCACATGCCACGTCGCAGCCTCACCATACTTCTCCACGCCAAGAAGAACAGGCTCGTGTAATCGTTAATCCACTAACGAACAATCAAGTCCCAGATCAACCCCCTGTGCAGGAGATGACTGCTGAAAGTCATTCAGCTCATCACCAGAGAGTCTCCCCACGTCCTAGACCCATCTCGTCAGCACCACACGCTCGCGAAGATTTACGACGGCAAATTGAACGCAATCGTCTTTCAAGGCATAGTGCGGAGGAAATTGAAACTCTCCGTAAACGTTTGGCTGAACTTGAAACACGACAGAACTCACAAGAAGATTCACCCCGACATGTCACGACGTCGGGAAATGTTGTTGTCGAGGCGGATTCTCCTTTAGCCCCCGAACTTACTGCGGAGCCACTCCCTGTGAAGGTGAAAATCCCGCAAATCGGCATGTATGATGGGACGTCGGATCCAGATGCACACTTGGGCCATTATACGTCTTGGATGGATTTACATGGAGCTTCAGATGCTTTGAGGTGTCGGATGTTTTCGCTTACAATGGGGCCACGAGCCCAAAAATGGTATTATACTCTCCCACCTCATTCAATTTGGAAGCGTACAGCTTTCCGGTCACACTTTATTGGTGCTCAAATTTGTCTCATTTCGAAAGAGTCGATTACCAACATCGTGCAAAAGGACGATGAGTCTGTTAAAGATTATGTGGCTCGGTTCAACGACCGAATTCAGAACATGGAACCCTGTCATCCTGAAACTTTGTTAGTAACTGCTATTGCCGGACTGAAGCCCAATTCAATGTTTCGCTGGACTTTATGTCAAAATAAACCTGCAACATTTCAAGAGTTTCTTGTACGAGCTCAACAATTCATTATTGCCGAAGAATCCATGTCGGTCCCCAGTCTTGACTTCTCGGTAAAAGAAAGCAAGGTTGAACCAGATACCAAAAAGAAAAACAAGAAAGGCTTTGGGAAAGCACAATTTCGGAACTCTTCTAAAGGATATGAAAATACCCCAGAGTCTCGGGCCGCTCGTGATCAATATTCGGACAATGTCAGGACAGGTTATCATGCCGTTTATTCCGCTGGAGCAGCCACCATATACGAGGAATTGAAAGGAAAGGGAATTATCCCAGACCCGAGACCTGTGAGAACACCTGAAGATAAGTTGGATAAAACTCGGTCTTGCGCATATCATAAGTCTCCAGGACATAATACCGACGAGTGTCTTGGTCTTTTGTCGGCACTCTTACGTTTAATCAGACAACCCCAGCTTCAAAAGTTTCGAAATTTTGATAATCGTCGGAAAGGAAGGCCCTTGGATCTTTCAGACGACGAAGATGAAGACAACCGACCTGCTAACCAGAAAAGAGCTCGTGCAAACGATAAGGAAGTTTTCACGTTTTCTACTCATGTCGGAACTTCGACCGACAACTACAAGAAACCTAGGACACATGATCCCACAGGTTTATCATATTGCATACCTCGAGTCAACTCCAATAACAAGCAGTTGGATACGTCTTGACGGAAAGTCAAAGCTTATGCTCGGGAGGCTCAGAATGCCGAGAAACGAGTCATGAATGTTGATCTCCGAGATACCATCAACAAACGGAATTGTCCCATTACGTTCAGTATTGAAGACGCTAACTTGTTCGCTCATCCTCATTCTGATGCTCTAATTATAACTGCCCCGATTGGGGGAATTCCTGTTCATCGGATCTTGGTCGACACGGGAGCGTATTCAAGTATCTTAATGCTCCGAACCTTCAAGAAATTGGGTTTGGACCCAGCAGACATTAGACCGTGTAACGATCAGATTCAAGGTTTCAATGGAAGCATTTCTTGTCCCGTTGGCGAAATATTGCTCCCCATCCGATTTGGAGGATTTGGGCCGAAGTCCAAGATCATTATGGAAACTTTTAAAGTCTTGGATGTCCAGAACGAATATAATGCTGTAATAGGACGAACTGCACTTTATAAACTCCGTGCTGCTGTGTCAATTTTTCATTATGCCCTGAAGTTCCCCACCATTGAAGGAGAAGGCACTCATTACGGAGATCAACGAGAGGCCCGAAGTCTGATGCTGCTCTCAACCTCGCGCAGCTTTCATATGATAGGAAAACAAGATGTTGATGACTCCGTTGAACCAAGTAATTCAACTTCTGGTGTTGACGGAACTGATCAGTTTACCCTGAATACCGACATGCCTCAAGCAGAGATCAACTTGCCATTTGTCGACACCGACATCCCCATGACGTCGGTCCTGCCTGAAACATCAACTAAAATCCCCGATCAAGAGCAATATTTTCATGAGGGAGACATAGTAATGCATGAAGATATGGATCCAAGGATGCAGTTCAAAAATGGAAGTCGCCATGTCCGGGCGGAACCCGTTGAAGATATCGAGGTCATTTACGTGTATGGGTCGGATCAGCAGAAATCGCTGCGTATTGGGGCCAACCTGCAAGAACCCATTCGGTCAAATTTGATTCAATTCCTCCAGTCAAACACTGATGTGTTCGCGTGGAAGCATGAAGACATGAAAGGGATCGACCCACAGAAGGCATGCCATCGTCTCAATTTGGACAAGACTGTCAAGCCGGTTATTCAGAAACGTCGGAAATTCGGCCCAGATCGCCAGAAGGCCCTTGAAGAAGAAGTAAATAAGCTCATAGATAATAAATTTGTCAAGGAAGCTAAGTACCCAACGTGGATATCGAACCCTGTTTTGGTTAAGAAAGCCACCGGTCTTTGGCGTCTATGTATAGATTTTTCAGACTTGAATCAAGCATGCCCGAAAAGATAGCTACCCCATTCCGCACATCGATTACATGGTAGACGCTATGTCGGGGCACCAGCTTATGAGTTTTCTGGATGCCTACTCAGGCTATAATCAGATTCCCATGCACCCTGATGACGCTGAACATACCTCGTTCTATTCAGCTCGAGGCCTTTATTGCTATGTTATGATGACTTTCGGTTTGAAGAATGCAGGGGCCACATATCAAAGATTGGTCAATAAAATGTTTGCTCGCTTAATTGGCCATACAATGGAAGTTTATGTAGACGACATGTTAGTGAAGTCGGAACAGGCCCCTGACCATATCGCTCATCTCTCTGAAGTCTTCGATATACTCCGAGAATATTCCATGGTGCTTAACCCCAAGAAGTGTACTTTCGGAGTTGGGTCAGGGAAGTTTCTAGGATACATGGTGAGTCGAAGAGGGATCGAAGCTAATCCTGCCAAGATTCAAGCCATACTTGACCTAGCTCCTCCGACATCTCTCAAAGGTGTCCAAGCTTTAACTGGCCGACTGGCGGCCCTTAATCGGTTCATTTCAAAGTAAACAGATCATTGCAAACCGTTCCTTGACGCTATCAAAAAGAAGAAACCATTTGAATGGACCACGGAATGCCAGAGCGCTTTTGACAACATTAAAGAAGTTCTTTTACGATTACCAATGTTACAGAAGCCACTCCCTGATGAGCCTCTGTATTTGTATCTTGGTGTAAGTGACGTCGCTGTTAGTGCTGTTCTCATACGGCAAGATGGACTTCAACAGTTTCCGGTGTATTATGTTAGCAAGGCTTTACATGACGCTGAATTGCGATATCCACACATGGAGAAGTTGGCCTATGCTTTGATCATTGCTGCACGGAAGTTGCGCCCGTATTTTTTGGAGCATTCAGTTGTTGTGTTCACGACATACCCTCTCCGACAAGTCCTTCACCGACCTGATACGTCGGGAAGAATGATTAAATGGGCGATAGAGTTGGGACAGTTTGACATTCAGTATCGGCCGCGAACCGCTGTTAAAGCCCAAGTACTGTCCGATTTCATTGCTGAGTTTACTCCCACCGTCGACTCATTCATTGAAGATCTGACATGGACTCTCTACATTGACGGATCGTCCACCGCCATACGAGCTGGAGGAGGGATCAACTTAGTCAGTCCTGATCAGCAAGTATTTTGTTACTCTGTGGCATTTACCTTCCAGGCCACCAATAATGAAGCCGAGTACGAGGCCCTCTTGTCAGGTTTACGCTTTGCTGAATCTATGAATGTTTCCTTTCTCCGGATATTTTCTGATTCTCAGTTACTAGTCAGCCATATTAATGGTACTTATGAAGTCAAAGAACCCCGGTTGCTACCTTATTTTGATCTCGTTAAGAAGAAGTTGTCGCGGTTTAAAATGACGTTGGAGCATATACCTCGGTCATCCAATATTCAGGCAGATGCTCTTTCACGATTAGCTTCATCAACCGACTTGAATAATGTTGAGTTTGTGCAAATTACTCAACAGGCCACTTCGTCAACGGTCTCTACCGACGTTGTCATGGTTGACGCCGCCCCAGTGACCTCAAATTCTACATGGATGGATCCGATCGTTGATTATCTTCAAACCGGGGCCTTACCTGAAGACCCAAAAGAAGCTCGCGCCCTTCGTGTTCGTGCTGCTCATTACACCATTGACCAAGGGACTTTGTATAAACGTGGGTATTCTACCCCATTGCTCAAATGTTTGTCAGAGGTCGAGGCTCAACGAATCTTCCAAGAAGTACACGAAGGAGTCTGCGGTACACACCAAGGAGCTCAAACTTTGTCTCACAAAATCCTCCGACAAGGCTACTACTGGCCTACCATTAGGAGAGATGCTACAGATTGGGTACGGCGGTGTCATAAGTGTCAAATATTCGCTCCCAATGTTAACCAACATCCTGAACTCCTCAAGTCAATATATAGTCCATGGCCGTTTGCAAAATGGGGGATTGATTTGATCGGCCCATTTCCGACAGCAAAAGGGGGAGTTCGGTTTGCTATTCTAGCCGCCGATTATTTCACCAAGTGGGTTGAAGCTGAGCCCCTTGTAACTATAACAGAGCAAAAAATGATAGATTTTGTGTGGAAATCAGTCGTTTGTGGGTTTGGAATTCCTAATTCCATTATAACCGACAACGGTCGTCAGTTTGAAGGCAAGCGATTTGAAAGTTTTTGTGAAGATTACGGCATCAAACATTTCTTCTCGTCACCTTATCATCCACAAGCTAATGGACAGATAGATGCCGTAAACAAGATTATCAAGAATGGCCTAAAAACTCGACTTGAAACTGCAAAAGGATCGTGGCCCGATGAATTGCCTTATGTCCTCTAGTCTTATCGGACGACGACAAAAAATTCAACTGGAGAAACTCCGTTTTCGTTAACTTACGGAGCCGAAGCCGTGATACCTGTTGAACTTGCCTTTCCGACACATCGGATCACTCACTTCTCCGAAGAAACCAACCCAGCAAACTTGAAAGCCAGTCTCGATTTGGTCGATGAGTTACGGGCCGACGCCGAAGTCCGCAATGCCGCTTATAAACGACGAAGTGAAAAGTACATAAACTCAAAGCTCAAGCCGCACTCATTTATCAAAGGAGACCTCGTTCTGAAAAGAGTTACTGGCGTTAATGTCGGTCCGTTACAACCAAAGTGGGAAGGACCTTTTAAAGTAAATCGTCTGATCTCTAATGGCACCTACCGACTTGAGACATTAGACGGTGTTTCCCTTCAATATCCCTGGCACGCGACATATCTGAAGAAGTATTACCAGTAAACCCTATGGCCAAGATTCTGTCTCTGGCATATAAAAAAGCTTTTGTCCTACCTTTGTACAAAAACCATGTTTTGCTATCAATAAAATTTGCGTGACGAACCCCCGTAATTTGTTCGATCACTCGGACCACAATAAATCGGTCCTCGTTGCCAAGGCTAAACGTGATTCATACCCTGAAGATGGTATGACCTAGCCAAACGCAGCAAAGCCAGATACTTCCAAGCCCTGAAGATGGTTTGGGGAAGCTTACGCTCTATTATCTCAAATCCCGACGTTGATTTGATGAGCTCGCAATAAATGTTTACAGTAAAAAGCAAGTCCTTTGTGACTTGTTCTGATAAAGTTTGCAGACGTCGGGTGAACTGTAAATTATACCGACGCTCAAAAATTTAATTAAGAATTTGATATCAAATCCTGACGTTGATTTGATCAGATCACGATAAAATTCTTAAGTTCTTTGAGACGTCCAAGGACTTACGCGATAAATATTTTTAATAAAAGGCAAGCTTAGCGTAACTTGCCCTGATAAAGTTATTGATGTCGGAAAAACTCTAAGGCTACGCCGATATCAATAATTTGCATAAATTATGGCACTAATGTTGCGTCGGAAACTTTAAATCTGTTGAATATTTATTCACTTATTCCGACATGCTCTGACTTGTTATAATAATAAGTCATGATAGAGCATTCATAAAAATATTTCATTCATCAAACATTAATATTTCATTTCAAAATCAAAATATTGTCAATACACTTCCAGAAAAAGATAAATAAACAGCAAAATAAATTGAAAACATTAAATATCCTTGGTCCCTGACGATGACGCTTCTCCTGCATTGGGAAATCGGGAATCCTAAGTCTCAGCCTTGTCCTTCTCAGCAGCATTCAAATGCTCAATTAACCTTTGGCTCAGGCGCTGAACGACATCCTCTTCCTTCTCCTCCAATGCTCGGACGACATCGCTCTCCTTGATTATGACGATGTCGCCATCTTCATGTAAAATGCGGTCATCGTCAGAAGGGACTGGGTCAACTACCCAACCTTTGGCCTTGGCATCATCCTCCGCCACCTTGCGCTCAGCGTAGCTGATGATTGCGCCCAAAAGCTCCTCGTCAGACAGGCCCTCGAAAGTCTCATTGACGAAAGCGTCAGCAATTGTCTCCACACACATATTAACCATATCAGGCTTACCTCGAGGACCATGTCGATAAATGATCGGCGGATCTTTGCCTTGCGCTCCTCCGACAAGGGGACCATATCCAGTTCCAGCATCCGAATTCCTTTTTGCTTTAGAAGTCGGTCAGCGAAGTCTCTTTCATCCTGATCGGCCGGAATATGAGCACCCTTCATCTCGGGATTCAGTCCGTGCTTCTCCACTTTATGGAGAAGGAAGACACGCAACTCGTCCAAAGTATAAACGCCGCTCTCTACTCGGTCGATTACCCAGCGCAATGTCAATGCGGCATTCAGTTCCAAGTCCCATTCAGTGATAACATCAACATTTGACACATTGTCAGATTCAGCCACCGCCCTTTTGCCGACATCAACGCCTTCTTGGAATTTGAGCTCGGCGGCGGCCGTCATTTCTTGACGAAGTTTATCCATGGCCATTTCATGAGCTTCGCGACTTCGGATCAGCTCAGCATCTTTTGCGGATCGGTGTTTGCGGACAGCTTGAAGCTCGGCCCTTAACCTCATCAGTTGCTCATCCTTCTCTTTGGCCACCTCTTCGACTTTGGCCAACTGAACCGAGGTGAGATCATGAGCCAACAATAAATTTTCCTTCTCTTAAGAGCACTCACCTCGGTTTGCGCCGCTTGCAATTGGGCATCTTTTTCCGACAAGGTCGTCTCATAGCGAGACTTCTCATCTTCTAGAGATGCTATGGCGCCTTCCTTCAAGCTCAACTCATGTTGTTTTTCATCTAGCTCGTGTGCTCTACCCCGGTGACTCTTCTCGGCAGCAATAAAGCTAACTAGTGCTTGCCCTAAGCAGCCTCGGGCGTAACTGAATTTCTGGTCATCCGACAGAGATGCAATTCCGGTGTGAGTTTTTGGGTCCCACGACATTAACGGAACTTTAGCCGCCTTCACTGCTTCAGTGGGGACCCGGTGGTTTATAGTGACCTTTGGTTCGGCGACCGTCTGAAACATTTAGAACCAGGGGTCAAATACCCCCTCTGGTAGCGTCAGCTCGGCTGCTTTCTTCTCGTTAATTTTGAGGAAAGAGTCTCTCAAGATGATCTCAGGCTCTTCCTCCTTGTCCTTACCATCGCCGGTGTTCGGTTTTTTCTTCATCCTTTCGGCTACGTGAGATACACTAGATCTCTTACGCCGCTGGACTACATTCAGAAGCGGTTCTTCCGACACTTCCCGTGAGATGTCGGTCACAACAGTAAGCTCCTCCACCGACGTCATTATTTGTTGGAGCGGGGCAGCTTCAAGCGGTGGGACCTCGGTAACCGCCACCTCATTAACGACCGCCGGTGCCGATATCGCTGGTGTCGGCTCCACTCTTGTGGATGATGGCTCACCAATAGAACTCTGGGAACGGTTCGGATTCTTTTTCCATGATTTCAGAAGTGTAATACCCCGTTTTATTATGGATTATTTGGGAATAAATATTGATATTTGCTATTATTAATTTGTCCTTATTATTATTATTATTATTATTATTATTATTATTATTATTATTATTATTATTATTATTATTATTATTATTATTATTATTATTATTGTTATTATTATTATTATTATTGTCTAATGCCAAATTGCTATTATTTGT
>CACSLK010032167.1:37762-54958 GCA_902706635.1 Striga hermonthica | reverse complement strand
AGGCGTTGCAGTCGCTAGGTGATGTTGGTGATGGCTTGACAGGATGAAGAAGAAGGACTGTTGCTCTTGGTTCTGCTGAGAACGATTATGATGGTGTGGTGGCGTGAGGATGAAGACGAAGATGTATAGAGAAGGCGAGAGATTCTGTTTTTTTTTTATCGAAACAAATCATAGGGAGAGAGAGATGTGGTGGCTGCGGATTTAATTCCCAGCTTAAGGTTTTAATTCCCACAAAAAATAGCATTAGGGTATAATTAATTAGCTTTTCTCCCAAGCCACACTCTCACGCACGCACAAGGGAAAAACCGGTCGGCTAGAACGTGATTCGGACGTGGCTTAAGGGCACAGACGGTTTAATCTTGTTTCGACAACAATAAATCGCCAAGCTCAAAATTAATCGCACGATAAATAAATAAAGGCGAATACATATATAAAGATAAAACATTTAATTAAATAATAATACAGACAGAAGTATTATTAATTAATACATATTAATCACATTAGGCATATTAGACAGTTATTTAAGCATTTATAATAATAATAATAATAATAATAATAATAATAATAATAATAATAATAATAATAATAATAATAATAATAATAATAATAAAGATAACAAATAAGACACCCAATTACTCCTTATTCAAACGGATTATAGACTGGTCACAAGATTAAACCGAATCGCCTACGACGAACGTTTTAAAAATAAAACGATCAAGTACCCCGATCGCGACTAATAAAATAAATATAACCTTTTAAATAATATTCGATAAATAGAATATTCCGAGAATTTCTACAAATCGAACGGGGCGTTACACATGGTTTCATGTAAGTTTGATAATTAGAGATTAGTCCAGAGTTAATACATCATCGTAGGTAAAAATGGTTGACTTTTCTAGATTTGATGTTGGGCAGGTTCATTCTAGTAAGAGAAAGCTTCTTGTCCTTGATGTGAATGGACTTCTTGAGGACATAGTGTATTCAGCCCCGAAACGCTGTCGGGGAGACGCACATATTTTGGGGCGAGCAGGTGAGATTTGATGATGAGTTGAATCTGTCTTTGATTTATTATTGTTATTTTTATTTATTATATCTAAGATATTCGAAAAGTCCAACTACCGGGTTTATTTTGACCTCACCCTTCTTTTTGGTATATGTAGTTTTCAAGAGACCCTACTGTGACGATTTTTTGAAGTTTTGTTTTCAGAACTTTGATGTTGGCATATGGTCGTCATGGTCAAAGTATGTTTTAAGCTAGTTTCTTCTCTATATCTCTCTCTAAAAAATGTGTTGATTCTAGCATTTGTTTCGTAAAAAATTCATTCTTGTATCTTCGACCGAATCTACTTATATTATAGAAAATGTATCCAATTCCTGAATTGTCATGCTGACTTTGGACTATATATTTGAAATGCAGGAAACTTATTGACCTACTTGTTAAATTTTTATTAGGCGATCTACAAGAACACTTGTTGTTTTGTTGGGTAAGCGGCTCTCTCAAAACTTCCATATGTCATGGTACAAAAACAGTTTTTAGTAGTTTGTAGTTTGTGATACATAAACATATGGTTTACTGCAGGATATGTTTCATAGCACTCAAACTGGCTTCAACACTCTTGAAAACTGTGATAAACCTTTGGTTTTCAAGGACATCAGGAAAATCTGGGAAAGTGATGGTCCTAATTTACGTTGGAAAAAGGGACAATATAATGAAACAAACACATTATTGTTGGACGATTCTCCGTATAAGGCATTACTCAATCCAGTAAGATTCGTACCTTCGTACCTGTATATTTCTTGTGTGTGTTTATTTTTTTTCAGTTATGTCCTAACTGTTTGTTCTTCAAATTCCCTATAGTTGCACATGGCAATATTCCCCAATTCATACAGTTACAAGGATAATAAAAGTGACAATTCCTTAGGTACTGTTCTTGGTGTATTTTTGTTGTTATATATTTGTTTGTTCTTTTTTTTGTGGTTATTTTTGTTACCGAACGGTGCCCTCACATTAAAATACAGACTTATTTTGTTAAATTTTGTTGCAGGCCCAAAAGGTGACATTCGGGTCTATTTGGAAGGATTGTTGACATACGAAAATGTGCAGAAATATGTCGAGCAACATCCTTTTGGTCAAAGTGCTATAACTGAAACTAGTCCGTCTTGGGGATTTTATTCAAATGTTATCCAGACAGTCAATCGGGGTGGAAAATAACGAAGCAAATACAACCTTTTTAGGCTCTTCACAAAGTCAATCGAGCAACATCCTTTTTAGATGTTGAAGCTTTGTTCACTTATAGTTTGTTTTTTAGAGCAGATGTTTGTGTTGGAAATTTTAGAGCATATGTTATTGTCGGGGTTTTTTTTTTTTCTTGAATAGGCCTTCATTTGAAATATCATATTCTTGCACAAACTCTAACTGTAGACGATCGGTACATAAGAGTTCGAGTTCATATTCTCTTGCATTTTAGTATCTGTTCTGTACTCTTTTCATTTTGGAATTGTGCAAATATATGAACTTAATTTTTGTCTCATTTTGTTGGTGTGCCAGGCAAGAAACGGGTTTCTTGCCAATAATATATGAAACGAGTTTCAAGAAACAGTTTTTAGCAAGACAATAGGTAGTGAGGGGGCGAAAAACGGGTTTCCTCATAAACTCCTTTCTTGTTCAACAAACTCGTTTTTTGTTCAAGAAACGAGTTTATTTCTCAAGAAACTAGTTTCTTGAGAAATTAACGGGTTCTTCAACATAAAACGAGTTTCTTGAACAAGAAACGGGTTTCTTGAACAAGAAACGGGTTTCTTGAACAAGAAACGAGTTTCTTGAACAAAAAACGGGTTTCTTGAACAAGAAACCCTTTTTTTGCTCAAGAAACCTGTTTCTTCACCAATAAACTATTTCTTGAACAAGGAACCCGTTTTTTGCTCAAGAAACCTGCTCAAGAAACTAGTTTCTTGAGAAATAAACGGTTTCTTGAACAAAAAACGAGTTTCTTGAACAAAACCACAATTTGTCGAACAAGAAACAAGTTTATTTCTCAAGAAACTAGTTTCTTCAGAAATAAACGGGTTTCTTGAAAAAAAACAGTTTTTTGGTCAAGAAATCTGTTTCTTGACCAATAAATCGTTTTTCGTTCAAGAAACCCGTTTTTTGCTCAAGAAACTAGTTTCTTGAGAAATAAACGGGTTTATGGAACAAAAAACGAGTTTCTTGAACAAAACCACACTTTGTTGAAAAAGAAACGAGTTTATTTCACAAGAAACTAGTTTCTTGAGAAATAAACGGGTTTCTTGAACAATAAACCTGTTTCTTGAACAAGAAACTTGCTCAAGAAACTTGTTTCTTGACCAAAGAACTATTTGTTGAACAAGAAACCCATTTTTTGCTCAAAAAATCTGCTCAAGAAACTAGTTTCTTGAGAAATAAACGGATTTCTTGAACAAAAAATGAGTTTCTTGAACAAGAAACCCGATTTTTGCTCAAAAACCTAGTTTCTTGAGAAATAAAAGGATTTCTTGAACAAAAAATGAGTTTCTTGATAAGGAAATGAGTTTCTTGAACAAGAAACCCGTTTTTTGCTCAAGAAACTAGTTTCTTGAGAAATAAACGGGTTTCTTGAACAAAAAATGAGTTTCTTGAAAAAGAAACAAAGTTCTTGAACAAGAAACCCGTTTTTTGCTCAACATACATGTTTCTTGACCAATAAGCTATTTATTGAACAAAAAACGAGTTTCTTGAACAAAAAACGAGTTTCTTGACCAATAAACTATTTCTTGAACAAAAACGAGTTTCTTGAACAAGAAACTGATTTCTTGAGAAATAAACGGGTTTCTTGATCAATATACGTGTTTTTTGTTTGAGCCAAAGTGGTCGATTTTTCGTGTTACAAGTTTAATGTTTGATGTGTTTGTTTTTCCGCTGATCTTTACTGCCGCATGTCAAACAACCTTCTTCCTCATAACCGAGGCAAACCAACACCAATTTTTTTTTTTTTTTTTTTTNNTGTTAATGGAACTTATACCTTCATGAAGATCAATATATTAAACAACTGATAGGGAATACATCAAAAGTCCAAAACAGAAGTTCAACTTCAATCGTGTGCGTATTTATAGTTTACCAATGTATACAATACACTTTCTACAAAAGAAACGAAGCCCCACAACAACATTAGTACCGGCTCCAACTATCTGCTCGTTATTGAATTTGGCCACCGGATTCTTATAGTTCAATATGCACCAAATATCATTCCAACCAGATTGCACTCCTTTCAAAAGATACTATCTCACAGCTGTTATCTACATTGCCTATTCACATCCTCAAACCCATAAAATATGTTTCAAGTGTTTATGAGATTCCCCCTCTCTTTTAGCCATACATTCCACAACAATATTATCAAGAGAAACAAAATGGGCACTGACATTGATAAACCACGGTACAAACAATTTCAAAATTGATGAAATATACATTTATTACTTGTTGCAAATAGTACCATAAAACTCAGTGCAATTGAATTGTACAAATGCTCAGCAATACAAGCGCCAATCTTTTTATCGAATATTTAAGCAAACTACAGCAAAACAATTGCATTGTTTCAAATTAGCATTCATATTCTGTGTATGGTTGCATGCGTCATTGATCTTCAACGGGCAAATACTGGCACTCGTCATGACTTCAACAAAGATCTCAAATCATTGCACAACACCAACACAACAAGATATAAAAACAGGGTCATCATCCTCATTCATACATTTCGTCGAGCATGTATAGTGCCTATTAAATAAAAGAACAAATACAACAATGTAATCACTTAAATCAACCACACCCTCACATAAAATATTTCATTGCCAGCCAACATAATTTGCATAGCCAGATGAAGGAATAGCAGCACATCAAATTCCGAACACATTATTAATTAGTAATATTGGTAATGAACATATCGGATAAATACGTGCAATACAGAATGCGATTGACATTCAAAATATTTACCTCAATTTATCTATTTTTATCAGCCTTAAATAAATATCACCGATCATTTTGGATTGGGATATTCAATATATCATCAAATCGTTATTAATATGATTTCAGAATATGATTTCAGAATTGATTGACAATTTGATTTCAGAATTCAGAATATGAAGCATAAGCAAACCAAATAACATTTACCCGGACTTTATTTGAAGATCGACTCATCTAATTCATCATAAATCTTGTATTGACGATGTCGATTAATGATTGAATATAGAAGCATTCAAAACAAGCTTTTCACTTCGATGGGGAAGAAAGATCTTTTTTTTTTTATGCGTGACGCCTAATTGTGTTGAAATTGAAGATGATTGATTGTGTTGAAGATAGAATGAAATTTAATTTCAATTCGTTTCCTAATTGGAATATGTACATGTCATTAGGGTATTATAATAATATCATAATAGTTAATCACCCTAGTTTATAATTTTTTTTTAAGTAAGGGTACTTTAGTATTTATCCAAGCTTGTTTTTTAATTATTTTATTAATTAATTAAATTTTGGGACACATGACATGATTTTAAGGGAGAATCTAATGTTAGGTAGGTACGAGGCTGGTACGAGTCAAATCTGATATTAGAATCTTCCATGTTAATAATGGTTGGTTTTGGAACAATTCTCTTTTGATTTTAGTGAAATTTTATTTTTTGTTCACTTTGTTTTATAAAGCGCTGTTTGTGTCCCCTTTTTTTGTGATTTAAAAAAAAAAACTTTTTGGAACGAAGAATTGTCCCAAAAATCATTTCTGGAATATAAGAAAATATTCATGAATTTAAGAAAATATAATTTCTAGAATGAAGGTCCTCTTACATAATTCCCCGCCCCATAGTTTTTCGGGAATTATGTAATGTCAATGGAGTGGTCCTTATATTATCGATGAAATGTTATCTCATGATCTATCCGACTTTGCAATCCCGGTAATGGCGATCCATTTGTAGTAAACGGACATCAATCAGGCTTATTTTGACTCTTTTTAAACACAATACCCAATTTATAATAAAGATGCATAGTCAACATTATTACAATAGGAAAAATTCCATTGTAGATAAGTCTAAGCATGTGACTCAGAATTCTGAACCGTTCCAAAATAAACCGAAATCATGTCGAATCGAACCGAACCGAAAAAAGTACTGGTACGGTTCTAGAGATTTCACAAATATCCGTATCGAAAACCCAACCGAACTGTCCCATACCATTTCGAACCGAAGAATTGAAATCAAGAACCGAATTATAACATTAGATTTGTTTATTACAATTTAAGTTTATGAAAAATGGGTTTCAAAGTAGTTTGTCTTTCAGCAGCCTATACATTTTAGAATGAACTTTATTATATAAAAGTGCACTGAATTTACCCTACTTGATCTTTAAAAAGTTATTATATAAAAGTTTAATTTAAAAAATTATTATATAAAAGATTAAGTTGTCTCTTCAGTTGTTAATACAATATCTAATTTATAATAAAGATGCATAGTCAACATTATTACAATAGGAAAAATTCAATTGTAGATAGGGCTAAGCATGGGACTCAGAATTTTGAACCGTTCCAAAAATCAAACCGAAATCAATTTGAACTGAAATATAATCGTTGATCATTTAACTTTTTCTGGACCGAACCAAACCGAAAAAATTATTTGTACGGTTCTAGAGATTTCACAAATATCCGTATCGAAAACCCAACCGAACTGTCCCATATATTTTGAATCGAAGAATTGAAATCAAGAACCGAATTATAACATTATATATGTTTATTAATATATTTTATGTCAACTTTGATCCTATATAATTTGAGAATTTTTAAAATTGAAGTAAAATAAAGTGATAACAATTAAACTTCACTTCTTAGTAGCATTTGATCTACAATTGAGTATTTCCTGTTACAAAAAGATTAGTTAATATTTTATGAAAGGTTAAAAAATATTTTTATTTTCAAGTGGACCTGCTTGAGCCGTGGGCTCGGGTTGGGCTGGTCCAGCAAAGATAAGGCCCACTTATGCGGTTTAAAAAGATATATGGTATTGGTTAAATACATATAAATATTTAGGAAAGACTACTAAAAAGGATGGAAGTAAGATGATGTATACCCACACCCTTATTAAGAATGATCGGAATCCTCATATAAGAAGAAAATTGCTTGTCTTCAGTAGTAAGTCATTAAGCTTCTTATAAATAAGGGATTCAGGATTTATATACCCTAAACTATTAAAATTACTCATCATACATAATTAAATCGACAACGGTTTTCTGACTTAAGCGTCTGAGTGTCTACGCCGGAGCCACGCCCTTGCAGTTTGCAAGTTGATAATTCGGTTCTTGAAGGTTAAGGCGGTCGAGATGTTCAAAACTCTTAGTCAATCGAGACAAGACGGTTGGATCAACAATCTTAGTGAATTATCTTTTGGTCAATCACACTACTCACCCAAAACGAAAAATCATTACAATTCTTTTTTATGAAAAATGGGTTTCAAAGTACTTTTTTTTCACCAGTCTATTCTTTTTAGAATGAACTTTATTATATAAAAGTGCACGGAATCTACCCTACTCGATCTTTAAAAAATTATTATATAAAAGTTTAAGTTAAGAAATTATTATATAAAAGTTTAAGTTGTCTTTTCAGTTGTCAACCCAATATCCAATTTACAATAAAGATCCATAGTCAACATTATTGAAATAAGAAATATTCAATTGTAGATAGGGCTAAGCATGGGACTCAGAATTTTGAAACATACCGAAAATCAAACCGGAATCACTCCGAATCGAAATATAATTGTTGATCTAAGTGCTAACATAATTGTTGATCATCTGCCTTTCTCCGTACCGAACCGACCGGAGAAATAATGGGTACGCTTCGAGAGATTTCACAAATATCCATACTGATAACCCAACCGAACCGTCACATACCGTTTCGAACAGAAGAACCGAATTATAACATTAGATGTGTGTTATTAATATATTTTATGTCAACTTTGATCCTATATAATTTGAGAATTTTTAAAATGCAAATAAAATATAGTGATAACAATTAAACTTCACTTCTTAGTAGTAATTGATTTATAATTGAATTTTTCATGTTATAAAAAGATTAGTTAAAATGTTATGAAAGGCTAAAAAAATATTTTTTTTAAGAAAATACTATATTATATTTGGTTTGATTTTAAATTTTCAAGTGGACCAGCTTAAGACGTGAGCTCGGGTTCGACTGGTCCAGCAAAGATAAAGCCCGTTTATGAGGTTTAAATAGATATATGGTATTGGATAAATACCTATAAATATTTAGGAAATACTACTAAAAAGGATGAAAATAAGATGATGTATATCCACACCCTTATTAAGAATGATCAGAATCCTTAAATAAGAAAGAAACTCCTTCTTCAGTAATAAGTCATTAAGATTCTTATAAATAGTGGATTCAAGATTTATATACCCTAAGCTCGTAAAATTACTCATCATACATGATTAAATAGATGATGGTTTTCTGACTTAAGCGTCAAAGTGTCTACCCCGGAGCCACGCCCCGTCAGTTTGCAGGTCGATCCGGCTCTTGAAGGTTAGGGCGGTCGAGATATTCAAAACTCTTAGTAAATCGAGACGAGAGAGTTGGATCAACAATCTTAGTGAATTATCTTTTGGTCAATCACTTTACTTACCCAAAACGAAAAATCATTACAATTTATTTTTATGAAAAATGGGTTTCAAATTACTTTGTCTTTTCACCAGTCTATATTTTTTTGAATGAACTTTATTATAAAAAAGTGCACGGAATCTACCCTACTCGATCTTTAAAAATTATTGTATAAAAGTTTAAGTTAAAAAAATTATTATGAAAAAGTTCATGTAGTCTCTTCAGTTGTCAACCCAATATCCAATTTATAATAAAAATGCATAGTCAACATTATTACAATAGGAAAAATTCAATTGTAGATAGGGCTAAGCATGTGACTCAGAATTCTGAACCGTTCCAAAATCAAACCGAAATCAATTCAAACCGAACCGAACCAAAAAAAGTATTGGTACAGTTCTAGAGATTTCACAAATATCCGTATCGAAAACCCAACCGAACTGTCCCATACCATTTTGAACCGAAGAATTGAAATCAAGAACCGAATTATAACATTAGATTTGTTTATTACAATTTATTTTTATGAAATATGGGTTTCAAAGTAGTTTGTCTTTTCAGCAGCCTATACATTTTAGCAAGGTTCAGAAAAGCGGGATTAAGCGTACGCTTCCACGCGCTTCCGCGCTACGCGGACGGGTCACGCATCGCTTTGGGCCAAAAGCACCCCCAAGGTGTCGCGACCGCTTCAGCGTGCCTAGGCGTTGGCGAAGCGTGCGTAGGTGGCCAAGGCGGAGAAAAGCGGAGCCGAAGCGCCGCGGAAGCGCAGTTCCCAATCGCACGCGCGAACTGCAAGGCGGGAAATCGATTGGCGCAAGGAGATAAAAGAAAAAAGGAAGTCATTGACCTAGGGTTTGAGTTGGACTGGAAAAGACTTGAGAGCAAGACCATCCTGCGCCGCCGAACCAGAGGTCGACATCGACCTCGTCGTCATCCTTCTTGACATCCAGCAAGGTGAGCATCTGCATCTCCCTCGACAGCTCCATTTTTTCTCTTGTCCTCCCTCCTCTGGTTCTCCAATCCGGCAATCCCTGCTTCTCTCATCTTAGTCTGCATTTGGTTATTATATTCCTGCTGCATCTCGATTGCCACTGCCCACTAGCATTTGGTTATCTGGTTTGGTGATTGGATGATTGCTTTTTATAAAAGTGTAGTACAACTAATATATTTCTTTAACACTGGATTGTGGCAAACTATAATATATTGCTCTTTCCTGCGTAAAATATTGTGCCACCTCTTGATTGCTCTTTGTTTGTTCAGACTTCAGAGTACAGATCAATAGATGAATAATATATATGGCTAATTGCTCATTGTTTAGATAATAGATTAGTTAACTGAATAGAATATTGCTAGTTTTCTATGCCTAATTACTCCTGGATATATAAATGTGGAAGCAAGTGGAAAGACATATATAATTATTCCTTTGAAGTCTTTGTATTTGTTAATATGTCTTAGTCAGCTTTTGTGTAGGGTCAGGTTGTTTATTGCTATGTTATCTGCCTTTGTAGTCTTTGTTTTTGTTAATATGTCTTTGTCTTCTTTTGTGTAGGGTCTGGTTGTTTTTTGCTTCTGAGTAAGGGAGTTATGGGGTACTTTCCCTGGTTGTGTTAGTGTTTTTTGTACATGGACTTTGTATATCCTTTGTGTTATTTTGTAGTTGTCGTTTTTTTTTTTTAAAAAAAAAGAAGCAAGTGGAAAGAGTTGTTTTCTATTGTTTAATTTTTTTATTTTATTTTATTTTATTTTTAGTTTATCTTTTTGGAGCCTTTTTCATTGTTGGAGAATAACTGTAGAGTTGATTGGTGTTTTTGTTTGCTTCAGTGTTTTTGTGGTTTTTACTTTTTAAGTAAAGGGCTATTGGTTAGGACTTAGGATACTGTGTGTGCAGACTATGTTGTTTGATTATGAGATTACTGCAGGATACTGTGTTTTTTTGTGGTTTTTTTCCCCTTGCATGTAAATTAATCTTTGTTGATTGGTTGCATGCTTGGCTGCTTGCTTTGCACTTGTAGGATGGAACCACCTAGTTCTGGACAACCAGCAGCAATGGAGAAAGAAAATGTTTTGAAGAGGAAGTCAGATGATGTTGGATGGGATTATGGGTTTCTGGTTGATCCTACCAACATGAACAATGTGAAATGCAAACTTTGTGGCCATGAGAGCTCGGGAGGGATTTATCGTCTCAAGCAACATATAGCTCATGTTGGGACTACTGTGGCCAAATGCAAGGACAGCAAACCAGAAGATAAAGAGAAGTGCAAGAAATCACTTGATGGGGCAGCAAGAAAGAAGAGGGAAAAGATTGTCCATGAGCTAAGTCTCAGAGAAGATGTGAATGTTTCTCGTGTTGAAGGAGGTACATAGGAAGAAGTTACTTGTATTGGAAGCTCAGAGCCCCACAAGCTAGGGCCTATTGATAAGTGGACAAGGCCAATTGATCCTAAATCAACACAAGCTGAAGCCTTGAAGCAACAAAAGTTAAACAAGGAACTTTGGAAGCAGAGAACACATGAGGTGCAGCGGTATGTTGCAAGATGGATGTATGCACATGGTAATTAATTAACAACAGCTACTGCTATTTACTTTTCTATATCTATGTAATCGTCACTATTGCCATTTTTATATGCATTGACATGGTAACCAACATTGATTTGCATTATTTTTCTCTGTTTTACAGGCATACCATTTAATTCTATTGACAATGATGAGTTTTTACAAATGTGTGAAGCCATTGGTCAGTTTGGTGTTGGATTTGAACCTCCTTCTCAAGACCAATTAAGGGGTGGTTTGTTGGCTGAGGAATATTCAAGGACCAAGAGTTTGCTGTTGGAGCGTGATGCTGAAAAGATAAAGAATTGGTGCTCTGTCATGACTGATGCTTGGTCAGATAAGAAGAGGAGAAGCATAATGAACTTGTGCACAAACTGTGCTGATGGAACAAGTTTTATCAGTTCAAAAGAGATGTCAAATCTGTCACACACAAGTGAAGTCATCTTTGAACTAGTGGACAAAGCAATCGAAGAAGTTGGTCCCGATGATGTGGTGCAAGTAGTGACAGACAATGCTTCTAACAATATGGGAGGAAAGAAATTATTGTTTCACAAGAGACCAAACATCTTTTGGACCTCTTGTGCAGCTCACACAATTAACCTGATGCTTCAAGGAATTGGTAGCCTAGAAAGGTACAAGAACACAATTGACCAAGCAAAAGCATTCACCATCTTTGTCTATGGGCATACAAGAACCTTGGAATGCATGAGACAGTTCACAGAGGGCAAAGAAATCATAAGGCCAAGAGTAACCAGATTTGCTTCAGCATTTCTTACTTTGAACAGCATTCTAGAGAAGAAGGATGAGCTAAGGAAGATGGTGGTTCATAGCAAATGGGACACATTGAGAGAAGTGAAGTCAAAAAAAGGAAAGGATGCAACAGCAACAATGATGAATCCAGATTTTTGGAAAGCTGTGAAGATGTGCTTAAAGGTTTTTGAGCCTCTAGTAAAAGTTCTTCGTTTGGTTGATGGGGATGTGAAGCCATCTATGGGTTTCTTGTTTGGAGAATTAGTGAAGGCAAAGAGAGAGATCAAGCAGGCCTATGGCAATGTGGAGTCTCGCTACAAAGATGTCATGGATATTATTGAGAAGAAGATGAAAGGCCGACTTGATTCTCCATTGCATGTGAGTGCATACTTGCTGAATCCATATTACAGTTATTCTGACAATTCAATCTTTGATGATGGGACAATAACAAAAGGGTTTATCACTTGTGTTGAGACCTTCTATCATGATGATAAGGACAAACAAGATCAGGCTGTAAACATTGAATTAAGGAAATTTCAGAATAGAGAAGGTCCTTTCTCAAAAAAAACTTGCTAGGACTTCTCATAACTTCGATTATAACCCAGGTAACTTAGTTCTGCACATCAGCCCCTTGAATAATTAGTGGTTTTTGAATTGAATTTTAATATGTAAAGTGATTATCTATTTCTTTCAGCGTCTTGGTGGAAACTCTATGGAACAGAGACACCAGTCTTACAAAGGATGGCTATGAGAATCCTCTCATTGACTTCAAGTTCTTCTGGTTGTGAAAGAAACTGGAGCATTTTTGATTTGGTTTGTCACAAAATCTCTAATCTCATTTGAATATTCAGTTTAATCCCTAATATCAAGTCTAAATATCCATTCTTGTGTTCTTATGTTTGATTTGTAGATACATACCAAGAGAAGAAATAGGCTCACTACAAGTCGCCTCAACTCTCTTGTTTTCATACAGTTCAATTCAAAACTCATGACCAAGAGACAAAAGATCAAGTCCAAGAAGATTACTGATGTCCTCCTATGCAATGAACTAACTGAAGTTCAAGGTTTTTTGTTTGAGGGTGGAGATGATTGTGCAACTGGTGTTTATACGGATGAGGATGAGGAAGAGATGCCACGTACAGAGACGTCTGGGTTTAATATTGAACAAGGGATGGGAGCAGGTGAACTACTTCGGCAACGTCGAACCAAAAAAATAAGAGAGCTTTATGAAGGAGAGGAATTCGAGTCAGAAACAGAAGAATTTGATCAAGATGATGACATGGATGAAGATGAATATTGAGGGGCTGGCTGATGGAACGATGGCATATTTTGTTATGGTTATGGATTTGAACTCATGGCTGGGTTATCGGGTTGATGGGTTGTGATGCCTGTGATGTTCAATCTATTATTTTTTAACTAAGTAGAAACTTTAAGTTGAACTAGTTGTGGGATGTAATGATATTATAACCAACATCTAATGGGCTGTCAACTTCCATTTGTTACTGTCCTTTATGCAATGCAGTGCCTCGTGGGCTGTGGCTTTATGATCTTAGATTCCACAATTGTTGGATTTGGCGGTGCTACAGTACAAAACGCTTAAGCACGCCTTGAAACGCTTAAGCACGCTTAAGCTCTAGGCAGTGGGTCAGCGCCTGCTTAACGCCTAGCGCTTTTTGGAACCTTGCATTTTAGAATGAACTTTAATATATAAAAGTGTACGGAATTTACCCTACTCGATCTTTAAAAAGTTATTATATAAAAGTTTAATTTAAAAAATTATTATATAAAAGATTAAGTTGTCTCTTCAATTGTTAATACAATATCCAATTTATAATAAAGATGCATAGTAAACATTATTACAATAGGAAAAAATCAATTGTAGATAGAGCTAAGCATGTGACTCAGAATTTTGAACCGTTCCAAAAATCAAAACTGAAATCAATTCGAACTGAAATATAATCTTGATCATTTAACTTTTTCCGGACCGAACCGAAATGAAAAAAGTATTTGTACGGTTCTAGAGATTTCACAAATATCCGTATCGAAAACCCAACCGAACTGTCCCATACCATTTCGAACTGAAGAATTGAAATCAAGAACCGAATTATAACATTATATGTGTTTATTAATATATTTTATGTCAACTTTGATCCTATATAATTTGAGAATTTTTAAAATTGAAGTAAAATAAAGAGATAACAATTAAACTTCACTTCTTAGTAGCATTTGATCTACAATTGAGTTTTTCTTGTTATAAAAAGATTAGTTAAAATGTTATGAAAGGTTAAAAAATATTTTTATTTTCAATTGGACCGGCTTGAGCTGTGGGCTCGGGTTCGGCTGGTCCAGCAAAGATAAGGCCCGCTTATGCGGTTTAAAAATATATATGGTATTGGTTAAATACATATAAATATTTAGGAAAGACTACTAAAAAGGATGGAAGTAAGATGATGTATACCCACACCCTTATTAAGAATGATAGGAATCCTCAGATAAGAAGAAAACTGCTTGTCTTCAGTAGTAAGTCATTAAGCTTCTTATAAATAAGGGATTCGGGATTTATATACCCTAAACTATTAAAATTACTCATCATACATGATTAAATAGACAACGGTTTTCTGATTTAAGCGTCTGAGTGTCTACGCCGGAGCCATGCCCTGGCAGTTTGCAAGTCGATAATTCGGTTCTTGAAGGTTAAGGCGGTCGAGATGTTCAAAACTCTTAGTTAATCGAGACAAGACGGTTGGATCAACAATCTTAGTGAATTATCTTTTGGTCAATCACACTACTCACCCAAAACAAAAAATCATTACAATTCTTTTTTATGAAAAATGGGTTTCAAAGTACTTTTTTTTCACCAGTCTATACTTTTTAGAATGAACTTTATTATATAAAAGTGCACGGAATCTAACCTACTCGATCTTTAAAAAATTATTATATAAAAGTTTAAGTTAAAAAATTATTATATAAAAGTTTAAGTTGTCTTTTCAGTTGTCAACCCAATATCCAGATTATAATAAAGATGCATAGTCAACATTATTGGAATAGGAAATATTCAATTGTGGATAGGGCTAAGCATGGGACTCATAATTTTGAACCATACCGAAAATCAAACCGGAATCACTCCGAATCGAAATATCATTGTTGATCATCTGACTTTCTCCGTACCGAACCGACCGGAGAAATAATTGGTACGCCTCCAGAGATTTCACAAATATCCGTACTGAGAACCTAACCGAACTGACACATACCGTTTCATACCGAAAAAATGAAATCAAGAACAGAATTAGAACTTTAGATGTGTGTTGTTAATATATTTTATGTGAACTTTGATCCTGTATAATTTGAGAATTATTAAAATGCAAATAAAATGTAGTGATAACAATTAAACTTCACTTCTTAGTAGTCATTGATTTACAATTGAATTTTTCATGTTATGAAAAAATTAGTTATATGTTATGAAAGGTTAAAAAATATTTTTGTAAGAAAAAACTATATTATATTTTGTTTGACTTTAAATTTTCAAGTAGACCGGCTTGAGCCGTGAGCTCGGGTTCGGCTGGTCCAACAAAGATAAAGCCCGCTTATGAGGTTTAAAAAGATATATGATATTGGTTAAATACCTAAAAACATTTAGGAAAGACTACAAAAAGGGATGGAAATAGGATGATGTATATCCACAGCCTTATTAAGAATGATCAGTATCCTTAGATAAGAAGGAAACATTAGATGATGTATATCCAAAAACTCTTAGTCAATCGAGACGAGATGGTTGGATCAACAATCTTAGTGAATTATCTTTTGGTCAATCACACTACTTACCCAAAACAAAAAATCATTACAATTTATTTTTATGAAAAATGGGTTTCAAAGTACTTTGTATTTTCAGCAGCCTATACATTTTAGAATGAACTTTATTATATAAAAGTGCACGGAATCTACCCTACTCGATCTTTAAAAAATTATTATATAAAAGTTTAAGTTAAAAAATTATTATATAAAAGTTTAAGTTGTCTATTCAGTTGTTAACACAATATCCAATTTATAATAAAGATGCATAGTCAACATTATTGCAATGGGAAAAACTTAATTGTATATAGGGCTAAGCTTGTGACTCAGAATATTGGACCGTTCCAAAATTCAAACTGAAATCAATTCGAACCGAAATATAATTGTTGATCATTTGACTTTTTTCGTACCGAACCGACCAAAAAATAATTGGTATGGTTCTAGAGATTTCACAAATATCCATACTGAGAATCCAACTGAACCGTCCCATACCATTTCTAACCAAAAAACTGAAATCAAGAACTGAATTATAACATTAAATTTGTTTATTAATATATTTTAAGTCAACTTTGATACTATATAATTTGAGAATTTTTAAAATTGAAATAAAATATAGTGATAACAATTAAACTTCACTTCTTCGTAATATTTGATCTACAAATGAATTTTTCATGTTATAAAAAGATAAGTTAAAATTTTATGAAAGGTTAAGCAAAAATTTTATTTTAAAGTGGACCGGTTTGAGTCGTGGGCTCAGGTTCGGTTGGTCTAGCCAAGGTTTAAAAAGATATATGATATCTGTTAAATACCTATAAATATTTGGGAAAGAGTACTAAGAATGATGGAAGTAAGATGATTTATACCCACACACGTATTAAGAATGATCAGAATCCTTAGATAAGAAGGAAACTCCTTGTCTTCTGTAGTAAGTCACTAAGCTTCTTATAAATAAGGGATTCAGGATTTATATACCCTAAGCTCTTAAAATTACACATCATACATGATTAAATAGATGACGGTTTTCTGACTTAAGCCTCAGAGTTTCTACGTCGGAGCCACGCCCTGGCAGTTTGCAAGTCGATTCGGTTCTTGAAGGTAAAGGCGGTCGAGATGTTAAAAAATCTTAGTCAATCGAGACAAGACGGTTGGATCAACAATCTTAGTGAATTATCTTTTGGTCAATCACACTTCTCACCCAAAACAAAAAATCATTACAATTTTTTTTTTTTTATGAAAAATGGGTTTCAAAGTACTTTTTTTTCACCACTCTATACTTTTTAGAATGAACTTTATTACATAAAAGTGCACGGAATCTACCCTACTCGATCTATAAAAAATTGTTATATAAAAGTTTAAGTTAAAAAATTATTATATAAAAGGTTAAGTTGTCTCTTCAGTTTTCAACCCAATATCCAATTGAGAAAATAGCTATTTTCACCCCGTTCTGAAGTCACACTAAGTTTTTCACACCACC
>CACSLK010032162.1:10966-25264 GCA_902706635.1 Striga hermonthica | reverse complement strand
GTCCCCCTTAAAACCGAACATGGGCGGAGAAATATAGGGGCTCGGACATGGGAAAAATGCTCGGTCAAGGCTCCCACATGTGCACGGCAACAAGGACAAAATGGCACGGAAAGGCTGGGCGCGGATTCTCGTGCACTAAGATGAAATGGTGCGCGCGGAAAATGAGGGAAGCATCTCGGCATAAGGACAAATGCTGTGCGCGGACTTCACGGCAAATAAGACAAAGGGGCGCACGAATACTCACGTGAAGATGCTGGCGCGGATACTTGCGGACGTTGGCCGGATGCGCACCTCGGATGCTCCACCCTCATAAATTGCGCGACGCGCATGGACGCGTGAATGGCGCACGGGTACTCGGCTACACACGCGCACGGCATTCGCTCGCGAACTTGATCCGAACACTCGCACGGCACTTGAACATGAATTCGGAATAAAATCCGAACCATTGCTAATCTCGTGATTAATTTAAATTAATCACTTAATTATGTTTAATTATCAAATTAAACATAATGCTAAATTACCAAAATTATTTCGAACGTAAACGGTACGTCGAAAATAGTTCCGGTAAATTTTGGCTGAAATAACTGAAATTAATTAACTCCGAAAAATAAAATCGGAACTGAAATATTATTATACTGATAAAAGTTGGGATATTACAGCATGGGTCATAAGATCAATTATTTATATTATGTAATTGTTCGTTGGACCCGTAAGCATGGACATCTCCCGATGAAACGAGGCAGGCTACCCCGCGAACCTGTAGTTGATGGGATACGTGGTACTGTGCAAATACAGACATACTCGTAGGCAGCTTGCTGTCAGATACGAGCATTGTTAAGGTGTATGCTGACGGATACCACAGACCCAGGTCAACAGAAGTACGAAAAGTGAGAGTCACGGCGAAAAAGGAAATTCTATGTCCTAAATCGGAAGACCCAGTTCAACAAGGACTAGACTATGTTTCCTGAAAGATTGGAGATTGATTAAAATGGCCATGACAGTTGGATCTTAGTTCCCCGTTTATTATGGCCTATTAATCATGCATGTCCTTATGTGATTTGATTGTTCTATGTGCAAATTGAATTATTAGAAGCATGTTTAGGAAAATCCCTTTAAACTAAAAATTATATTAAGTGTGTAATGGGTTGAAATAAATAACATCCAAGGCCTCCATTATAGGTTTGTCAGTGAAGTGATTTAAATCAAGCCCAAAGGACGTTTTATTTCACAGTTCACAAGGATGAACCTCCTTCAGGATGGTTATAGTGAGCTATTTCAAAAGCGTACGGGTCACCCAAAGGTGGACGTACAATTTTGGTACTAAACTTAGGACCAATTAATGGGTTACGCTTAAAGTGCAAATAATTACGATATTCCCAAAGGAAAAGTCATTTTTATTCTTATAAAAGTTAATTGCGCTGGCCAAAAGTTCGACCGACTATTAGTTAAGTATTGCTTGGCAGTACGTTAAGGTAATGGGATTTATCCCTCCTCTTGCGATGGTTTGAACCGTAGACGTCCACACTCTGTGGCCTGCAGGGATTCAGTGTTTTGAGGTGCCGGTGAATACTTCAAATGTTGTTTTGAAGGGATCAATATTTGATGATTCGAAGACACTTGACTGAGTAAAGACTATGTTTGCATGATCCCAGGAATTTAAAATGTCTTTTCAATCTGTTGTCCGTAATACTCAAAGATAATTTACTTGTTCAAACATGATTAGAAATAGAACTTGGATAGTGTCTACTTTTGCTGAAGAATACAAGCTGAATAGCATGTTTATCTGGTTTAAGCGAAATAGACATAGAAAGATGAACAGTCCTATCCTTAATACAAGAAAGGTAAATCTTATTCACTGGGAAGTCGAAACATTTTAAGTGGTGTTATCTATCAGTGCCTGGTATATAGATACGTAATCGCTAATTATGTAAAAAAGTTTCAGTGGACTAATCGACATGTGAAGGTTGGATTACTATCTAAAATGGGCTAGCTACGGAAGTAGAAACTATTGCGGTGGGAGTTATCTATTAAATAGAATTTTGGTTATTAAGTAATTGTCTTTTCGTGCCAAGTTTTCGAAAGAACTCGTGTTCAGTTTCTAAATTGTGTATGGATGAAAACGTGATTATTTATCCATTTGGTACGTTAGTAGACGATGTGCTCAGTGAGCCAATATGTCTCACAGTGCAGTAGATGAAATTAGTAACACGTCGACTAGAACCAATAAGAAGGTGGATATCCATTGAACTCGTGGGTTATTTATCCATCATTACGTTAATTTGGCATCTAGTGTTTAGGATATTAGTATTAGTCAAAGGTGGATAGCCATTGAACTCATGGGTTCTTTGGGAATGGATGAAACTATCAGACCTACGAATTATACTTGGTAGCTAAAAGCACAAAACTGACCTTTTGAAGGTCAAGGGTTAGAAGCTAAATAAATGTTAAGTTTGGTTCATCCGATTTGTGAAATTCTATGATTTTAGGACAAAAGATAGTTTTGAATATTTTTCTTCGAAGAAATTTGTTCAAAACAGGGTACATTAAGTGACATTCCATAAGATTGAGTACATCGAAAGAGTGCAATGGCAGTTATGGAAAGATGTCGAGATTAATGTATCAATTGCATTGCGATTAAGATCGTAGTGACTAATACCTTTTGGAAAATTATAGAAATACTTATTGGATGTTGAGACTCGATCTCAATGTGTTTCATCATGTTCATTAGAATAGGACGGTGTGACAAGAACGAAGGAAAATGTCGCTCAAGAAGATTGGTTATGTCAATGATGAGTTATTAAGAATTTCGCTTTTTCGTATTAGAGTTGTGCAAATAACAGGATAAGTTCTGAACATAATCCTATCTAAGTTTAGTAGTCTTTACTCTGAATGAATTGTTGGCAAGACTTAGGCCAGACCATATTCGAATTCAGAGCTTTTCAGCATACGTGCTGGAAAGTTGATACTAATAGGATTGGAAAAGATGTTCGGGATTAGGCTATTTGTGGGATACTTCATAGTGACGAAAAATGAGTGGATTATTATAGTACAAAAAGTCAGAATATGTTCGTTAGCGCTAATGTCTGGTTTTTAGAGGAATACTAAGTGATAAATCACTAAGTTCATTTGTAGAATTGTTTTAAGAAAAGATAAAGGTGAAAGTTCAACTTTGTTACCAAGTGTACAAATGTGATACCACAAGGAAAAACTACAACACATATTTTGTGCTATACACCTTTGCAAAGGGAACCTCATTTTAGTGGGAGGGTTGCAAGGCAACTCCATTCGGGATAATAAGAGTCGTTGGACTCAGTCTGTATTAATCACAAGTTCATGGAATTCATGTTTTGAGAAAGTCTCAGACTTAGTCTCTAGTAAAGTTGAATCGATCCCTAGTTATACAATGAAGAGATCCAAGACAAGGATGCATAAACTTAGAAAAGTTGTAATGATTTCTGATTTAGGGTCATAGACTCTTATCAGATCTGGGTTCTTATAGAATTACCAAGTAGCAAACTTGCTATTGGACGAAATCTATAAGTGAAGAATTTAGTACACGGCTTGTTGTGAAATAGCAGACTCAGAAAGAATGGGATCTATTATGAGTTAGTTTTTTACCAGTAGTCGTGTTTAATGTTGTACATAGAAAGGCTTGTTGTGAAATGGTGAACTCAAAAGGAACGGGATCAATTATGAGTTAATTATTTCACTGGTAGCCGAATTTAAAGTTGATGGCATTCATATATGTTATGAGTTAGGCAAAGTGGATGTCAAGACATTTTCCTTAATCGGGATTCTTGTAGGAATATCGACGGAGCAGTACCCAGAAGTATTCATTAAAAAGGGGTAAGAGCATCTAGTCAGTAGGCTGACAAGGTCTATTTATAGACTGTGGTGGGCCGATCATTTGGATGATATGTTTGAATCATGGATTTAATGATCAACCAAATGAGCATTGTGTGTGGCGCAATGGTAGCGTGGTGGTATTTTTGTACTATGCATAGTCAACATCTTGATCACTGGAGACAGTGTGAAAATGTTGACAGAAGCAAGGGTATGGTTATCCAAGTAGTGGTACATGAAAGATTCGGAATCAACAGATGTTCTTGAGATTGAGGATCACAAGAAAGATATGTTGCGATTATCTCAATTTTCATGTACAGACTGTCATAAGGCTCATTATATTTGCATAATACAGAGGCAGTTCTTATGCATGGCATGCAGAAGCCTAGTATATGCAATAGATGAGGCCTGATATTTATTTGCATGGATAGTAAAAATGAAAGTAATCCTAGATGGGAGCAATGGTTCATGGTAGGACATAAGATCAAGCGCCGTAAAAGGGCTAAGGATAATATGTAAGGTTACCAGATGAACCATAAGCAACCTTTTGATTACAAAGGATTCTGATTTCTAATCAGACATGAACAACAAGTAAAAACCACCTTATGGTTTGTGTTCACTTATGGGAACCAAGTAGATTAGAGGAATGTCAAGCGGTGATGCATTGACGGATTCCACTATGAACTCAGTACGTCCCTTCCCAAATGGTGAGCGACGTAGAGATTGGATTCGCCATTGAACTAAAAATGTGAAACCTCATCTAGCCAAGTCAGGTCACAATTTGATTGTGATGACAGTTGGTGCTGTTACAAACAGAGAGGACTAGTTCATAAAGCAAGTGACACATAGAGAAAGTACGCCCGTTGCAAAGGACTTCGACAGGGTGGATGTTTGTCGCCTAGTTACATCGGTAGACAACCAGGTAAATCCTTTTAGGATTGGCTTTCCGGCGAAAACGAATGAGGGTCATGTTAAAGGATTGGAAGTCGGATGTGTGGCAGAAAGGATAACAATTCATTGAGAATTGAGATTGAAAGAGAATCGTGGTTAGCAATAGCCATGAGCTTATTACGCATAAGTGGGAGATTGTAAGAGGTATGCTGTAAAAGCTCCGATTTGCAG
Source organism: Striga hermonthica (assembly GCA_902706635.1). Classification (NCBI taxonomy): domain Eukaryota; kingdom Viridiplantae; phylum Streptophyta; class Magnoliopsida; order Lamiales; family Orobanchaceae; genus Striga; species Striga hermonthica. The sequence continues at coordinate 20,299 of CACSLK010032162.1, read as the reverse complement.
ATTCTATCAATTCCATTTTGATTTGGCCATCATGTTTCGGTCAAAGTACATATGCTTGCAGTTTATTTATTTATGCAATCATACTCCTTGTCTTACATTGAGATAGTGTGGTTCGAAGTGTTTCGAACAGAAAGATCACCTATCGAATCCTTGTAAGACTAAACTATTTGTTCACAGTCTAGATAGGCAGTGAGACCCCTCTTGAAAAAAGACTGCAGTGTGTTCTTGATTCAGTTGGTCTTTGACTGGAGAATTACACTAGCACTTATGAAAGGTGTTGAACAGGACCACTGAAGGATAAGATTATGAGACTCACTAACCATTGTTGTAATCTAGACCTTCAGTAATTGATGCGCACTCTTAAGCTATAAGATAATATAAAATGGGCATATGTATTCATTACTTATTTATTTGGTTTATCAAAGGTGATTCCTATTTTGTTAGGATGACATACTCGGTATTTTGGTAAATAAGTGTGTTTATATGATGTGCCGTTATAAATTATTTACAGTCACTATGCCCCAGTGCGCTGGGTTGATGTCGTCCCCGAAATGAGCTCAAGAATGAATATTATGTCAAGCCTTGCAGGCGGATGTGTTATCCGGCATCATGATTAAGGATCTGAGTGGTACTAGTTTCAGAAATGAATAAGAAGTTGATTAATTATTTCGTCAGTAATTTGGCCTCTTCAAGCGAGAAAGAAAGAGAGAGATTCTTCTTCGAGAGAAAATTCGGTTTGCACCATAAGGTCTTAGAAGAAGATGATCAAGAGGTTTTGGGAAATCTAATTAATCGCTCCACCAAGATTTATTAGAGATCGTGTAAAGGTCATACAATAGAAGATTCGAAGATTGTTGATTCGTATCCCGTTGAATATATACATATGTTCCTCTTGCCGGAAATATTCCCGTAGTTTCCCCAATTATTGCGCCCAGGTCCCTTCCCTTTTCTCGCGCGCGTCCAGGTCTCCAAGCTCCAGTCCGCGCCCAGGTGTCCAGCTCGTGTTCGGGTTCTTTATCCCGCGTCCAAGTCGTATTGCCACAACTAGCGTTTGGTGCAGTGGTCTTCAACACGGTATATTGTGGGTGAGGTTGCGTGTTCAAATTTTTCAGCCCGCAAGACATTTTTATTTTGTTCCAAGCGCGCGGACTTCTAAGCCCGCAACAGCCCGCGCACGGCCCGATGTCCTTCTCAGCTGGCAGCCCACGTTTGAGCCCGCAGTTCTTTCTCACAGTTCAGCCCGCGAAGCCCGACCCCAGCCCGCGTTTGAACCCGCGCTCCCTCACAGATGCAGCCCACGAGAAGCCCTCTCCAAGACCGCGTGCTGGCCCATCTTATCCAACGCCTCCCCCAGGCCCAGATGCTCGTCTCAGTGGCCCAATTCCTTCATGCGCGCGGCCCAGCTGGCAAGGACGGCCCAGTTGATGCCCAGCAGCGTCCAGATGCGCCCAGCTCACTCCAGGTGGCCCAGATCGCGACCAGCTAGCCCAGACCCGGTCCAGGAGCAGTCAAGCAGGTCCAACAGCTTCGGTTCGTGTCCAAGGCGGTTCCTAAGCGGTCCGAGGAGTCCAACTCATCTACCGAAGGTACGAGACAATCCGATGAGCTTGATGAGCGATTGGAGCACCTTGAAAACTCGATTAGAATCGAAAAAGGCCAAGTCTAGCTGCCCATTAGACTTTGGTGTTCAGACGATCTCCATCAACGGAAATCAGAAACGTCTCAGAGTCGGCAAAAAACTTTAAACCGTAAGTCCATATCCTACCTATAGATTCCGCCGTGTTAGGATTTATTATTTAATAGATTTGAATGCGCACATTGTCGACGTTCCTAATAGAACCCAACAGTCGGTGCAATACCAATGTTTATACTCTCAACAATATTGACTCGAGAAAACTCTCGCGTGAAAACTTCTATTTTATCGACTCGAGAAAACTCTCGCGTGAAGCATGAGATCTCATCGACCACACTCCTTAATCAAAATCCATTGATTAAGGATTCATACACAATTTAGTGGAACTTGGAGCTCTCTGTTCAAGGTTCGGAGGGAAGGGTTTTAAAAGGCTAACCAAAATAGCTCAACAAAAAAATTGGTCGAACAATTCAGAAATGAAATGATGGTTCAGGGTTGGCACACTATCACTCAGGGGGCAGCTCGCTCGCTGGCGCTGCATAACCGAAGCGCTGGGACGTACGCGTACACACCTACTCAGAGACAAGCTGCAAGGTCGAGGTTTGGCTGCATACGCGGGCTCGAGGAGTTTGTGCGTTTGATGATGACGGCTAAAACTCTCGTGCAAGTGAACGGTCGTCCCCTAGGTTGGCTTCGCGTCTCTCAGCACAGGCGTGCATGCTCAACCACCACTTCGCATGGCTACACCCGGTCAAGGTCAGCTTTTTGTCCAAGGTTCCACAAAGAGTTTACAATCCAAGATAATCCAAAAAAGAATGATTTTACCAAATTTGCTTGAAACATTTTGGGTTCAACAAAGCAATAAATCTTTCAGGTGTTTCAAAATTTGAAATGTATCAAGAATTTCAGAAATAGACAGGTGTAGGTCCGAGCTCCAAGTCCACTACTTTTCCCAAACGACATTCTCTAATACGCAAAGAGATCAATGATCGAGATAAACAAGAATTTCCTAGGGAATTCTATTACGGTTATTGATTCGAGAATAATCCCAAATCAACAGCTCTTGCCGAGATATACAATAACTAGCTCACCTGGACTCTTGTGACTAACAGCGTCGGCCGTCACGTCAGCTCTCCAAAAACTCTGAAAGAAGTAGAAGAAAAAATATCTACGATGGACAAAATTTTAAAACAAGGACGGTCCTGCACCGCACGATGTGCTTGCTTTGGACTCGACTATCCTTCTTAAAGGATTTCTGCATAATCTTTTAAGCTGGAAAGAAACACTTCTTGATATGCATCAAATCACTCTATCTTTCTTATCAAACCGAATTGGGTTGGCTTCTACTCCTGTATGTTCTTCTCGATGTCGTGCATGAATAATTTTGTCTTCCTCGAGGATAAATTACCCTCGAGAGTGGCGACAAAAAATCGTGCTCTTGAGTTTTCGTAATAACTTAGTGATGACATCGCGACGAAAATCATATACTTCACAACGAATAAAGACAAGTAGAATCGGGTAAACCTCAAAAAAATGAAATTTAGGGTTCGAAAGTAGGAAATATTGTTTACACAATGAAACCAAGGTAGGGAATTTCAATATAACGAGAAGAAGAACTAGGTCGATTGTAAACCTCCAGTGTCTATTGCATTCCAATAAACTGCAACGTTACTCGCTCTCTTGAACTTTTCACATCGAGTTGGAGGTATCACGTAACAAGCTTCACAAGATAAAGGCCAACAGAAAAATAAAATTTCGACGCTTCATTCCAATTGAAATTCTACGCCAGGAAGGGGAAGATCATGCGAAATTCCTAAAGTATGAAAATTGAATAACAAAAAGAAGTCTCAAGCATAGTTTGACGTTGCTTGTCTTGCGAAAAGGGAATAAGCAAAGGTTTGCAAAAGTATACAAGAAGACAAAAATTCAAGAATGAAACAAGATTGCTTCGCCTCCATGAGTCCACGATTCATGGCCACCATAATCGGTTCAAGGTGTTCCCAAAAAGTTACACTGTCACTAGAGAATCGCTCGCTGCTCAAAAAATGGAAAAGAATTTTGATGTCTCTTTGAAGACAGAAATGTCATTCGATATTGCAGCATAAGATATTCACGCGGTGTGGGACCGATTTATCTGCCCTATGAACAAGATCGGATTTTTTCGTTTGAGAATTTTCGAAAAAGAATAGGTCACTGTCGCCTTCCTCGAGGCTTAGCCGCTCTCGAGAGTTGCGACAGTGTTACGTAGCAAGTCTTTCCATCACTCCTCGGTGTCAAACGACAGCATAGACAAGGTACCTAGACTCCCTTCCCAGTTCGCCTTCGACTGGGTTCTAACATGCATCTAATGGTCCTATCAACAATGGTTACAGACCCCCGAATACCCATACATCTGGGACTCCTTCGGTCGTCTGCTCCCTTCATTTAAGCCTTCTTCTTTCGAGATGGCATTGCAAATGGTCCTCACTTTAAGACACTAAATTTTATAGCGAGGGAACTGCTATAAACAGAATTTTAACTTCGATAACATCATACCGAATTTCCTAACCAATAATTCTCAAGCCAGAACTTAACTCTATAATGCTAGAGTTCAAGTCTATATACACGGGGTTTTGCAGCTCATCTAGAGTTCCCGAATGATAGAAGTAGGAGGATTAATTTGCGAGCCTCAATTCATCATATCAGTATCAAGTATTACACAATCATCTCAAAGTCACTTAAGTAATCATACCTGAGTTGGCGCGGCACGACGAGAGCGAGTGGTCATAAACAAAGTCGAAATCACATAATCATGTAATTCACACTTAGTGCAGTCTACAGAAATGCAGACTGACTCTGATACCAAATTGTAACGCCCCCATTTGATTTAACGAAAACCCATAGCTTTTTAGAAAAAATCAATTTTATTTTTCAAACAATTGTGGCGTTACCTATATATTTCCAACTCATTTCATAATTAAGGCCATCGCAATGACACCACAACATAAATCAACACTCTCTCGAGGGTTTCATCCAAGGTCCACATTTACTCGATTTAGGTTTCCAAATTTCTAAAGTAAGACATTGCAATGTCAAAAGGGGTATATCCCCAGCAATGTTTTCAAACGTCATACATATCCAAAGTTCATAAATATCCAGAGTTCATTAAATTCTAAAATATCGCAAATCTGGAGATTCCAAATAGCCATAAATCATAAATAAACTCATATAATAAGCGAAAGCAGAACAATCATTGAGCTAGTCCTCCAGACCGAACACCACTCGCTACACTCCGCTGTGCCCGCACTGACTTAACCTGCAACCGTGAGGAAATAGGTTGAGATGAGCACATATGGAATCCGTGGTGCTCACCACTATGCAATAAAAAATAATAAGGTACCAAAAAGTAAATGGTATGGTCTTTGGATGAACACAAATCATTCAATATCCCATATCCTATCACAAGTACATAAATATATCATGTACACACCTATAACAATAGACTATTGTTGGTACACGTATCGAATGCCCTTGCTCGAGCCTTACATCGATGCTTTAACAGTAGGAGGCTCAACCGTCAGTACCTAGTGCTTTCCACAGGTAATACATTGTCGGCCGATCACCACACTGGACTTACAAGCAACACGTTCTTCGCAAAGGACTAAAGAGGAGATTACCCTTGCGGGGTACGTTCTATAGATACGGGGGCAACCGTTCGACGACCTGTACAACTCACATTCAAGGTTACATGTTCACATGAATACATTGATCATACCCACATAAATAAACATTTATCACTCATGGAATAGAAATTTTAAATAATTCCCCTTGGTATCCAGAGAAATAAGAAGTCACAGAAATCGGGGAAAAAGCCAGCAGAGTACACAGCTCGTCAAACACCTACATTTATTAAATGAGTCCTATAAATAATGACCCACCCCTGTCAACACCAAAGCTAAGGTACTTAAGATTCAAACCAACAACAATTAGTTCAACTTACCTCATACGAGTCACAAAAGCATGTATTAAAAGCGTAAAAACTATTTCCAAACATTCAACATGAGCTTTCAAAAACTTAACTCGGACAGTGTTTTTAAAATAATCATAACTCTCTGCATATAACTCATATGAATATGATTCAAATTGCATTAGAGTTCTAAGACATGCCTCTAAAATTTTCATGAAGAACTCATAAACAAATAACATAATTTAGTAGGTGATAATTCACCAACCATCCAAAATAGAGAAGCAGTCAAAAATTGAGAACATGCAACCGACCAGACTTCAGTAATTGCTAGATAACTAGAGCTACAGATATGCTTTTTATGAGCTTCAAAACCCACAAGGAAGACAACTCAATTATCTATAACTTTACTGAATACCACATTGACAAATATGTTGAGTTCTGTTAGGAACGTCAAACAACATGCACAGTATTGAACTTTATCGAATTAAATCCTAACGCAGCGGAATCTATAGTTAGGATATGGACGTTTACCTTTCAAAATTTTTGCCGACTCTGGAACAATGTAGAGTAACCGTTGGTGAAGTTCGTCTGAACACCACAACCTAATGGGCGGATAGGTTTGGCCTATAGTTGATTCTAATTAACTCATCAAACGGACCTCGGTTGCACGGTGGCTTGGTCTCGGCAGTCGGGTGCAGCGGGCAGCTCATGCGCGTCGGGCGCGGACAGCGAACGGGTGCACGGACGTCGGTCGCGGACAGCGGGTGTGCGCGTCAGGCGCTGGGCGTACGCGCGGGTCGCTGGGATCTGCGGATGGACGCTGGTGTGATGGGGGAACGCGCGGAACTGCTGGCGAGCGCAGACGGACGCTAGGAATGTGCTCGCGTGCAAGGGAAGCACTCCTACTCCTACGCGGACTAACGCTGGGATGATGTGGATGCACGCGGGCATGTGCTACGGCTCTCCTAGGTGTGCGAGGAATAGCAGACGCGTCGCGGACGGGCGCTGGGATCTAGCGGGCAGGACGACTGGCAGCAGATGCAAACGGGCGTGCGAGCGGTGTTGCTGGGAGCACGCGGACATCGCTGGGCGTCGCAGACTGGACTCGGTGGTGCGCGACTGCTCGCGGTAGCGTGCGGTTCCGCGTGGCTGGGTTCGGGCGGCGACCGGCGGCAATTGGCGATTTCCGGCGATCACTCACGGTGGCGATGGGCGGCGATCGGCGGTGATGATGTGATGATGATGACCGGAAAATATGGTTCTTAGAATGCTCAATCAATTGTACCAAAAAGCCTTCTAGTAGATTACCTAAACAACTATTTCGATTAAACTTGGTGGAGTGTTTAATCGAATCTCCCTAACTCTCGAACAATGATATTTCTCTCGTGTATATATAGGCTCCATTAGGGACCTTAAGGAGGTGCTAAATATGGGCTTATTCCATTACGCCTAGGAATCCTAATTCTAATCCAATACTAACTCAATCTAGGAAGGAGATCTCCTACTAATCCTTCTCTTCTAGAAGACTCCTAATCTCCTAACACTAGAGAAGATCCTTGTAGGAATTTCCTTTCCTAATTAAATTAATAATTATGGAATAGAATTAATTCCTAATTTAGGATACCTAATTTTACACCAATTAATAATATAATGTAGGAAATATATTTCCCACTAATCTTCATCTTCTAGAAGACTCCCAAGTCTCCTAATCACAAGAGAAGATTCTAGTAGGAATTTTATTCTCCTAATTAATTAATTAATATGGAATAAAATTAGTTCCTATTTAATGAAAATAAATAATAGAACATCCCACTAGAGTAATATTATTGCTCTCCCCATTTAGCCACTATTTTACCAATAAAATCGAGCCTCCATGATTAAATAATATTAATCTGATTGATCGATTTACCTCCATATGTTTAAGATATAACGTCCGTTAATTAATTAAATTACTGACAAAATAATTAATCAACTTCTTATTCATTTCCGAAATTAGTACCACTTAGCCTTTAACCATTATGTCAGACAATCGTCTACCTGCAGGGTTTAACATAATGTTCCTTTCTGAGCTCATTTCGGGGACGTCATCAATCCAGCGCACTGAAACATAGTGACTGTAAATAATCTATAATAGCACATCATATAATTATTCTTACTTACCAAAATACCTCGTATGTCATCCTAACAGAATAAGAATCACTTGGTAAATCAAATAAATAAGAGATAAAAATATATGCCTATTTTATATTATATTACAGCTTAAGAGAACGCATCAATCACTGAAGGGCGAGGTTACAAAAATGGTCAGTGAGTCTCATAACCTTTGCCTTCTGTGGTCCTGTTCAACACTTAACATAAGTGCCAGTGTAATCCTTCAGTCAAAGACCAACTGAATCGAGAATACACTACAGTCTTTTTCCAAGTGGGGTCTCACTGCCAGTCTAGATTGTGAACGAATAGTTTAGTCTTATAAGGAACCGATAGGTGATGTTTCTGTTCGAAACTCTTCGAACCACACTACCTCAATATAAGACATGGAGTATGTATTGCATAAATAAATAAACTGCAAACATATGTACTTTGACCGAAACATGATTGCCAGATCAAAATGGAATTGATAAAATCAGCTAAACATAGCTTTTACAGCATACCTCTAACAAAATAGTGATTACATAAATGAGTTTAAAAATAAAATATTTGTTCATGAAATCTGTCAGAAACAAATTCACATTGCAAACAGCACCTCAATATATAAACTCTAATTCATCCTACAGACCTACAAATGACCTGATTCAAATCTCAAATTAAACCTAAGGCATACACCTACAACTTCTATTTCTAACACAAAAGCAGATAAGATCATTGAGATAGTGTAAGCAGTTAACATTTAGAATAAGGTTTATGCCAAAAGTTCAAAACTTACATCATGCATATTTTCACTCATTTAAACACAACTCGAGCTACAACCGTCATATAAATATGAACTTCATCTCAACATGCTGTCGGGTTTTTACTGAAAACTGCTCGCGCAATAACTTTGTAAAAATCATAACTTATTTGTTGCAAATCGGATTTAAGAAATTCTAAAGCCTAAAAAATCTAAAGATAGTACTACATTTCATATGAAGATCACAACGTCAGATACCGAGTTTCAGAGGGCCAAAACTGCGGCACAACATAGCAGCTGTAACATGATAATTCATGAACTTCGTCTCATTAATCCCTAGGAATGCTTATCAATACATAACTTCATCAAAACAACACTTTGATTCACATATAATTCATCAACAGGTATAAAGAAGGGATAGTTGTAACACCCCACTTTGATTTTAAGGAAATTCTGGACTTTCCAAAAATCAGTGTAAAATTTTCAAAATCATTTTCGAAAATTCAATGGGTGTTAAACAACATTTTTCATAAGCCAAGTATTATCTGGGCTCACGGGGATTCATTACCCGGTTTTCAAAAACGTTTTTCATTAACCGAAACACATCACGAGACATAATACTCAACATGAATATATAATCAAACCATAATACCCAACAATCCGGGTTCCACAAATTTCCAAAACAAGCAAGTCATAAGTTCTGGAAAATAGCATAATCAAGTCTCAACATAAAGGTTCACAAAGCCTTATTCATATGGAAGCGATAAATAGAAATGACCGACCCACTCGCCTCTTCTCGTCACCCAGCTCCTGCTTAACCTGCATCGGTAAAGAGCAGGTGGGGATGAGCACTAGATGAAAAGCGTG
>CACSLK010032155.1:70216-81680 GCA_902706635.1 Striga hermonthica | reverse complement strand
GGCACGCGGGCTCTGTCGGGAGCACGCGGGTGCACGGTAGGAGATTGGGGCACGGGCGAGGACCGCGACCAAATAGGAATAGGAGTGTTGAGCGCAACACGCGGGGCGCGGGAACACGTCGCGAACAGGACGGTGGCAGGCGGCGTGTGTAACAAGCGTGCGATAGGCGAGGACGCGCCAATCGGCGCGAGAGCAATTTGCGGGCGCGGTAAGCGCGCGCGTGGGAAGCCAACGCCAAGAGTCCTAGGCGGGGCAGGATTAGGCATCGCGGCACGAGGGGACGCACGCGCGGGCAAAGGCGGCGCGAACGAGGAGCGCGTGATGCGGAATTGGCTAGACAGCTCAAGAACGCCGCGAGTCGCGCCTACCATGCACGCAAAAGACAAGCGCGGGTGGCGACGGAAGTGCGCGCACTGAAGTGTAGTGCGCGCGGAACGAGCGAAGGAAGACTGCACGAGAATGTACGAGTGATGTGCGCGGACGGCGTGCGTGGGCGGGACGCGTGTAGCGCGGGTGATACGGAAGTGATGGTTAGCAACCGCGAGGCTAGTGAAAAAGGGTAGCTTACGTACGAGAGTCGCGCATCGAGACATGATGCGTGCAATAAGGCAGCATCGACGTCACACGGCTACGCGACGGGTGAACAGCGAGCGGGCGTTGACGAGACGCGCGGGGCCATGGGCGACGGCCTAGTCCGCGAGGGCATAGGAGTGGTAGGCGCGCGACCGCACGCGCGCAAGGCAGCTGGCTGGGACGCGGAGCGCGCAACGGCGTGCGAGTGGACGGTACATGCGGACGCAGGCCTATGCGCGGTAGGCATAGGCAAAGGGTGCTGGCACGCACGCGCGGGGGATAAGGCGTTGGCGCTAGGCGCGCGCACAGCGCGCACGTGCGACGCGTGGAGGGTGCAAAGTGTGAGGCGGCCGAGAGTTTGGGGGGCGTGTGAATTACTTGGGCATCAAGTTGTGCTTGGTGTGAAAGTAACTTGGAGATCAAGACCTTCTAGTTTATTATGATTCTACTAGATATTTACTTTCCTTATTGCTTTATAAGATCTAGATTGTTTAAGATACTTAATATTTTATTGCTTTATTAGAGTTATAGTTATATTAGGATTAGATCTAGTTAGTGCCTATATAAAGGCCCTTCCCCTATGTTATTTTTCATCATCCAAGAATTAATAGAAATCAAGAACTTTTGTTCATTCTCTTTGCTTTAGTTTTTCACCAAAATTCTATAGCAATTATATTCGTTTAGAGGGGTGCGGTTTGTGAACCTCTAGGCATCTATCGGCGATTCAAGGCACTGGTTTGTGGCTTATCGGCAATCAAAACACACGATCCTCATCATTGGTTCTTTCATTGAGAGGTGTTGATCGTGTGTTTTTCTTCTACCCCATTCCCTTTCTTTTTCTTCTTTTTTTTCCGTCCCTCCCTATCCAAAAAAAAAATTAATAATAATAAAAAAAAAAAATTCATCACGAGTCCTCGAAGTAAAGAGCGAAAGCAAGAGAAGAAAGCCATGGCAAACAAGGAGATGAAGGACAAGATCGAAAATCTTGATGCTCAGGTCCGTACTATGAGTGAAGGGCTCGACACTACCAAGGCCACGGTTCAAGAGCTGATGGAAATCATGAATCGTCGCTTTGACGAGATGGCACGCAGCATCGTGGAGCAACAAACCCCTCGCAAGCAAGACCGTGCGCATCACGATCGCGAGCAGCGTCCCAACCGCGAGCGGCCCGAGGATCAACGACGCGAGGAACGGGAGCAAAGACAAGCGGACTTCGAGCGGGATGTCGACTTTGACCAGCGGTCCCAGGCGTTCAACGACTATGACCTGCCGAAGCCCGTCAAACCACGACTAACGCTATCCACCTTCACCGGCACAGATCCTGATGCATGGCTCAACCGAGCTGTGCAATATTTCGAGCTTAATGGGACCGATGGCCATGACCGTGTAAGGTACGCTACTTACTATCTTGATGGGGAAGCCAACATATGGTGGCAATGGCTTGTGAGCATCTACCAAGGCGATCCGCTCCACATCCGATGGGAAGAATTCGAGCGCGAATTACTTGCTCGATTTGGGTCGTCCGACTACCACAGCTACGATGAGGCACTCTCACACATCAGGCAGACAGGAAGTCTTCGGGACTACATGAAAGAGCTCGAGCGACTCACCTGTCGGGTGCACAACTGGCCAATCACTGCGCTCATTGGGACTTTCATAGGTGGGCTCAAGTTCGATCTAGCCACAGAAGTAAGGCTCGACCAACCCCAGAGCATGCGCGAGGCCATGGAGTCTACGCGAAGAAGGGATGAACACTTAATGGCCACACGGAGGGTCGGGCGAGAGAGTGTGCGCAACATGGAACAACGGCGCACGGACCAACACTTGAACGAGCGCACAATCATGGACAACGCACCTCGAACGTGAGCAACGTCCAGCCCAACCCACGACCACTGAACAACTTTCGAACGCCGCCTCCGAGCGTTAAACAACTCACGTTCGAGGAGATGAGACGCCGACGTGAGAAGGGTCTGTGCTATAAATGCAAAGAAAGGTTCACTCCAGGTCATCAATGCAAACGACTTTTTCTGATCGACGTCATCGAAGAGGACGAGGAAGAAGCCTATGAAGAACAACCGGCGCAGCAAGTGAACAAAGATTTGGAGATCTCGGTTAATGCAATGGCAGGCCTACAGGAACCGAGAACAATCCGACTGCCCACCAAGATCAAGGAACGGCCAGTCGAGGTACTAGTCGACACTGGCTCATCGCATAACTTCATTTGCGACCGAATACCTAAGGACTTAAAGCTCAAAGCAATGAAAGTAGAACCGTTCGATGTAAGGGTTGCCAATGGAGAGCGGCTAAGATGTCATGAATACTATGGAGAGGTGCCCATCAACCTGCAAGGCGAGATCATCAAAGCCGACCTCTATGCACTACCTATTGTGGGGCCTGAGATAGTTCTTGGAATTCAGTGGCTAGAGGGACTTGGAGAAGTTACTACGAATTATAAGAAAGGCATAATGGAATTCTACACAGGAAGCCAACTTGTCATGCTAAAAACCAAACCAAGGGGAAAAAGTGGAAAAGCCGAAATGAGGAGTTTGGAGATAGCCTCGATCCTTGAGGACAAGAATGTGCTTAAAGGGGCGGGAATGATACGGAAGTGGTAGTTAGCAACCGCGAGGCTATTGAAAAAGGGGAGCTTACGTACGAGAGTCGCGCATCGAGACATGATGCACGCAATAAGGCAGCATCAACGTCACACGGCTATGCGACGGGTGAACAGCGAACGGGCGTTGACGAGACGCGCGGGGCCATGGGCGACGGCCTAGTCCGCGAGGGCATATGAGTGGTAGGCGCACGACAGCACGCGCGCAAGGCAGCTGGCTGGGACGCGAAGCGCGCAACGGCGCGCGAGTGGACGGTACATGCGGACGCAGGCCTATGCGCGGTAGGCGTAGGCAAAGGGTGCTGGCACGCACGCGCGGGGGATAAGGCGGTGGCACTAGGCGCGCGCACAGGCGCGCACGTGCGACGCGTGGAGGGCGCAAAGTGTGAGGCGGCCGAGAGTTTGGGGGGCGTGTGAATTACTTGGGCATCAAGTTGTGCTTGGTGTGCAAATAACTTGGAGATCAAGACCTTCTAGTTTATTAGGATTCTACTAGATATTTACTTTCCTTATTGCTTTATAAAATCTAGATTGTTTAGGATACTTAATATTTTATTGCTTTATTAGAGTTATAGTTATATTAGGATTAGATCTAGTTAGTGCCTATATAAAGGCCCTTCCCCTATGTTATTTTTCATCATCCAAGAATTAATAGAAATCAAGAACTTTTGTTCATTCTCTTTGCTTTAGTTTTTCACCAAAATTCTACAGCAATTATATTCGTTTAGAGGGGTGTGGTTTGTGAACCTCTAGGCATCTATCGGCGATTCAAGGCACTGGTTTGTGGCTTATCGGCAATCGAAACACACGATCCTCATCAGCGGGGTTGACGGGCGCGCATGCGGAAAAGTTAGGCGAGGGGGACTCACGCGTAGCGGACGAGGCCTCATACCTCGATGCATGCGGGAAGGCGGGACAGTACGCGCGCGGGGAAGTAGCCGGGAGCAATGGCGTGTGCGACACGCTGGACGGGGCAAGACGCGCGGGACGCTAAGTCGCAGTCCTTGAGGACTGCGGTATGGCGGGTGGACACACGCGCAAGGGCGGAGCGATGGGAGCTAGCGTGCGCCGCACGACGGATGACGATGCACGCGCGAAGGGCGGTGCCCTAGTCCTTGAGGACTAGGGCGTGGACTAAGGCGACGCGCGTAGTGGCTAGAGAAACACTATCGGCGATTCAAGGCACAGGTTAGCGGCTTATCGACAATCGAAACACACGATCCTCATCATTGGTGCTTTCATTGAGAGGTGTTGATCGTGTGTTTTTTCCTACCCCATTCCCTTTTCTTTTCTCCCCCTTTTTAATTCGTTCGATCCAAAAAAAAAAAATCGTTCATCATTATACTCATCTTCAATCACGAGTCCACAAAGCAAAGAGCGAAGAGAGAAAAGAAAAGCCATGGCCAACAAGGAGATGAAGGATAAAATCGATAATCTTGACATCCAGATGCGAAGTATGAGCGAGGTTATGGAGGGAAGGCTTGGATCGCCTGACGAAGGTCAAAGCAACACCAACGCCGCCGTCACACGACTCGAGCAACGATTAGAGGAAGTCTTGCACGCGTTCCAGCAGCAACCCCGACAGCATCGCGACGACCATCCAAGGCGCGAACGTCGCCGACATGCCGAGCACGTCGAGTGCACGCCATCACCACGGCGCGAGCAGCGGCGCGCGCGCGAACATGACGAGCACCGGCGATGCGAAGGCTACGAGCATGAGGTCGAGTTCGACCAGTGATCGCAGGCATCCACTTACCGAGAGCGGCCGAGGCCTGACAAGCCAAGATTCGTGATGTCCACCTTCACGGGTAGTGATCCAGAGGCTTGGCTCAATCGTATTGCGCAATACTTCGAACTAAACGAAACTGAAGTCCACGACCGAGTAAGGTACGCAGCATTCTATGTGGATGGTGAGGCCAATGTCTGGTGGCAATGGCTCTCAAGGATCTACCGTAAGCGGCAACAGATCATTAACTGGGTTGACTTTGAGAGAGAATTTCTCACACGTTTTGGTACGTCTGATTATCATAACTACTATGAGGCTCTTGCACGAATACGCCAGACAGGCAACTTGCGCAAATACATCAAGGAGTTTGAACGCCTTGCCTGCCGCGTGCGAGATTGGTCTGAGGATGCACTAGTGGGAGCCTTCATAGGTGGGCTAAAGTTCGATCTAGCGATGCATACAGCTATGGAGGTAGTCGCCACCCGAAGGGGACGGGCGGACACCCGGTTTAACGATATGTGTCGCATGGGCCCAAACCAGGCAACCGCGAACGTAAGGCCGACCTTCAATGCACGACCACCGGGGCCAGTAGTAAGGCGGCTATCCCTCAAGGAAGTCAAGCGTCAACGAGAGAAGGGCCTATGTTGTAACGCCCCGTTCGATTTATAGTATTTCTCGTAATATTCTATTTATCGAATATTAGTGATAAGGTTATATTTATTTTATTAGTCGCAATCGGAGTATTCGGTGTTTATCTTTAAAACGTTCGTTGTAGGCGATTTGGTTTAATCGCGTGACCCGACTATAATCCATTTAAATATGGAATGATTGGATTATTTATTATTTATTGTCTTTATTATTATTATTATTATTATTATTATTATTATTATTATTATTATTATTATTATTATTATTATTAAATTGCTTAAGTGATTATTGGTATTGCTATTATTATAAATATTACTCCTAAATGCCTAATTTCTCTTAATTGTTTAATTGATGTTTATTCTTATTATTATTATTATTATTATTATTATTATTATTATTATTATTATTATTATTATTATTATTATTATTTATATAATTGTCTAATGTGCCTAATTGATTAAATGTGATTAATGTGTATTATTATTGTATTATATATATATATATTCAGTTTTATTTTATTTATTTGTGCGATTTAATTTTCGAGCCGAACCGATTTAATGATGCGATTAATCGAGCCCGAGAGAACCAGCTGAACCGCGAGCCCGACAAACCGAACCGGCCCAGCTCGACCCAAACCGGCCCTTCTATTGTGTGTTAGTGTGTGTCTTGGGCATCAAGACTTTTTACCCTAGCCTATTTAGAAGAGGGATTTTTGTGCCTCTTCGATGAAACCCGCAGAGATTTTATCTTCTCGCAAAATCTGTTCTCGCACCTTCTTGACATTCGCTAGCAGAAAAGATAAGCGAGATTCTCTTACTCTCTAGATCGGATTAGAAGTAGAAGAAGAAGCAGTCATATTTCATCGCACATTCAGAAACCAAAAAAAAAGAGATCCCCATCGCTCTCTCCTCTATCTCGCCACAGGACCACCGCGAGAAGAGCCATGTCGTTGCCGTCAATCTGCCGGCGATCACCCTCAGCGTCCCCTTCTCGAACGCGAGCGATCCCACAGTCCGCAGGTCATCGCCATCATCTTTAATCTCCATCACCATTGTTGGACACCATAATCAGTCGCACCATCTCTCTCGACCTTCAAGCTTCCATCTCCCTCGCCGTTCGACAATCATCACCATCACCATCGCGTCATCATCTCCTCCATCAGCGATGAGAACCGGACATCAAGCTTCCACCCTCCACGTGCAGAGCCACCGTGGACTTGCTGCTCCTATGTGACCTGCAACTCGCCAGACCATCGTTCTTAGCCGTCGTGTTCCGTCGAGTCCTGTCGGAGTGTCGAGCGTAGCCGTTGAGTCCCGTTGTGTACCGTCGGAGTGTTGATCAAAGCCGACGAGTCCCGGCGTATATGTTTATTTCCACCATGACCTTACAGCGATCACCATCTTAAATTGCCCTTATCATCCTCTGGTCGCCGCCCTGAGCCGTTGCCTTTAACCGCGGTGTTCCATTGTTGTCACCACCGCTGTTCGCTGCGTTGCCCGCTGACCGTCGCACCCCGCAACGCGATCGCCATTCCATGCGTTTCCTCGCGGAAAGCAGCCCCATGAGCATTGTCGTACCTCTGTTCGTATCACAGGCCCTAGCCGCCGCTGATCATTGACCGTCCCTGATCGCTCGTCATCTCCGTGTGTGCGTATTAGTCCTGTTCGGCCCCTTTACTCGTTTCGTAACCCCGTCCCGAGAATGGTACTCGGGCTAAACCCTCGACTTATTTATCTCGCATTTACATGTATTAAAGTTCTCGTATCCGTATCGTTATTGCTGAACGTGAGAGTTCAACTAATTATATGCCGTAGTTGAAAATCTTGTATAATTATTGATATATATGTTGAAATTGGATACCAAAGTGATTGCCGTCACTTTGCAAATTGTTGAACCGAGGTCAATATAGTATATTCCGTGGAAGTGTTGTGGATTATAGGACTTAGGAATGTCTTTGACGCAACGGCTTTGGCCTTGCATCGTTTCGATGTGTATATTGTAAGATATGGATTTTTGAAAATTATGTTGCAGGCCATTTTTGCTAAAATCACTATAATTCGTGTATTGCTCCAAAAATTCTGATTTTTGGATATGTGGTAATGTTGCTATTGCAGTACATGTGGTTAAAATATGAAATTTTTATATGGCATGTAGCCTCGTCAAAAATCAAAAACCGTTTCTGGGCTGTTTCGTAATAAATTCATATAAAATTGAGTTCTTGTCCGATTAAGCTAATTTTTGGATATGTTGTTGTTCTTAATGATATCTTGCTGCTGTAAAAAGTTCAAAATAAAATTCAGACTGTAGCTATTTAAAATGAATTGATTTGTATTCTGGCCAGATTTTGATAAATTTATGTAAATTGGTTAGGAGCATGTTTAGGGGCTTTCCTTTGGTGAAAATGTTTAATGTTCAGTTGTTTATGTGCTGTAAAAATTTCAATTGAGTTTTCCAAGCCTATCTTCTTATAGCCATATTCTTATAAATTTAAAACTATTTCTTTTGACTGGTTTTGGCTTTAATGGCAAGTCTTTGACCTGATGACCTCGTTTTTGTGTCAAACCTTTATTGCATGCCTTTATATGATTTATTAATTGGTTGGTCGAGTCTAGAAGTCGTCCTAATGTTCCAACTCCGCAACTTCCATGAGTTTCTTAGTCGATGTGATTCGACTAAGTATAATTCTTGTTATCTCTGTAATAGTCGAGATAGTTGCTTATGGGACTGTCTTGACTTATGTAGGTGTCTGACGAGCAGTGTCTCAATCACCTACGACTTTCTGGTTAATTTTCTTTGTCATCCGGCACCAGGTGGGTTTTGAAAAATTGTCTATGCTGTAAATGTTATTACTGTTATAATTGTTTACTTGTGGTATGATCAAAGTATGCATGTGGAACATGTAGCCTTCGATGTGAGCTGTATCGGTCGTCGAACAGTTATCCCCGTAGCTATAGAACGTACCCGATGGGTAGTCTCCTTTATTATTGTTGGCAGTCAGGGCGTGAGCCTTGGCTGGTGATCCCCGTGTAAGGCCAAGGGCCATCGGGGTGGATTTACTCCTACTAGCCGAGCACTCGATGTGAGGCCAAGGGCCATTAGATATATAGCCGGCAGTAGTCTATTGATATAGGTGTGCACATGAGAGTGATTATTGATTATTGATTTTTGATTATTGATTATTGATGGAAGATGGGATAGATTAATGCTTCGTATACATGCTGAGACCATACCTTATTGATTTATGATTACTGTTTCAATATTGTGAATAACATTTACTGCATAGTGGTGAGCACTACTTTTCCTCTTGTGCTCATCCCCACCTGCTCTTCATGGATGCAGGTTAGTATTGCGGGCACGACAGAGGGATGCGAGTGGTGGTCTTAATATTATTGAAATTGCTGCCGCCTAGAACTGTATATTGCTATTATTGATTATTGGATTATTGATAGGGAGTGTATTCCCTAGGATATTGATTATTGGAATGCTTGGATTGTATTATTGATTATTGGGATTATTGATTATTGATGAATGAGTATTGAGGTTTGAGTATTGATGATTGATATGTATTGATTATTGATTTGGAAAATGAGTAGCGCCTCAAATGTTATGAAATAAATTTTGAAAATTTATTCTGATTTTCGGCAAATAAAAGTGGGGCGTTACAGTTTGGTATCAGAGCCAATATGCGTTTCTGTAGACTGGTGTAAGTATGAAAAATTGATTATGTGATTTGACCTTAAGTTATGACCACTCGCTCTCGTCGTGCCGCGCCAGCTCAGGTATGCATACCTAATTTATTTATAGATGATTGTGCAATAATTGATTATTGAAGTGAAATCGGGGCTTAGGAATTTATCCTCCTGCTATTAAACATTCCTGAACTCTAGACGAGTGGTGAACTTAGTTGTTTGAACTTGAACTCTAGTGGTATGGAGTTAAGTTCTTTCTCTAGAAATACTGGTTTAGAATTTCGATATAATAGTAGAATTTTTCCCTGTTTTAAATTATTTGTTTTCATTTATTAAATTTGAAAATCCGTTGGTTGGTCAGGTATATTATTGTTCGTATACTCGTTCTATGCGTTGATTGTTTTTCTTGAATTAGTCGTGGATATCCGGGAGCAGCTTCAACCGATGACGGAGGCCGTAAAGCGTGGACTTGTAGATGCGAGGCAGTCTTGTTTTATTTTTGAATTCTGGTCTTCTTGTAGACTTCTGCAAACCCTTGCTTTTTGTATGGCAAGCAATTTTGAATTGTGCTTGAAGCTTCTTTCGTTATCCAATTTTCGTGTTTTGAGAATTTTGCTTGAACTTCTCCTTTCTGGCGTGGAACTTCAGATGGAGTGATTTGATGCGTGTCAGAGAGTGTTTTTTCCACCTTAAAATATTATGCATAAATCTTTTAAGGAGGATAGTCGAGTCCGGAACAAACACATTGTGGGGGTGTTGAACCACCTTCACTATGATGTTCGTTCATTGTATCCTTAGAAGCTCATTTAAGACTGCCGGCACGGTTAGCTGCGTGAATCAAGATCTGAAGTGACGGCCGACACTGTTAGTCGGAAGAGTCGAATGAGCTAAGCGTTCATTATTTTGGTAGTGACCGCTGGGATCGGGATTGTTCTTGGCTGAGGGACTGATTCTCATTTCTTTTGGGAAGTTTTTCCTGACCCCATATCGTAGGTTGTCCAGTGGTTATTGTTTTGTTTTGTTTTGGTTAGAGTAGGTAGTGGACTTGGAACTCGAGCATGCCCCTTGCGATATTGGAAACTTTTGAAACCTTTGAAATTCTGAAGCGACTGAAATATAAATATTGGACCCAAAAATTCTCGTTAGTTGGTAAAACCATTTCTTTTGGTGATCTGAGATTGAGACCTCCTTGTGAAACATTGAACCGAACGCCGACTCTGGCTGGGTGTAGCCACGCGAAGTGGTGGCCGAGCAAGCACGACCGTGCTGAGAGACGGAAGGCTTGCGCGCGTGACTCGCATGCGAACTGCAGCCGCCATCACCGTACGCACGAACTCCCCAGACCAGCGTGTGCGGCCAACCATTGATGTTTTCCTGAGCTGTTGAAACCGTTTCGTGCTGGGATACTTGGTTATCCTTTTGAACCCCTTTTCGTTTGAACCTTGAACCGAGAGCTCCAAGTCCCACTAAATGTGTGTAGATCCTTAATTGATGATTTCTGATTAAGGAGAGTAGTCAATGAGTCCCTATGCCTTATTTGAGAGTTTCTTGAGTGGGCAAATTGGGAATGCAGTATTGCTATTGGTCAATCCTTATGTTTGCACATAAGGGCTGCGTTCGACTCGTGGAGTTAATATTTTGTGGGTATGAGCATCTGGGGTGTGTTGTATACCGTGTCATAGTCTCTGATGGAGACACACGGTCCGTGATAATCGTGAGCAGTTATCAATATGACTTGGATACGAGACTAAAACTTGACGTCACGTGTCCACCATGTTGGTGAGATAGTCGGAGTACGCTGGCAATACACCGAACGACCTATTGAGGTCATGTGTGTTGTTAGGTACAGAGTTACCCGTTGATACTCATGGGTATAGGCCAAGCCGGACTGAGTCCCTTGCAAGAGGATGTGCGCCTGAGCTCGGACAGGGTTGATCACCCTCCCATGCAATAAGGCAAACATATGAGCACAGGGCGAGTCGGATTGAGTCCTGTATGTGAGTGTATGCTTTTCGAGTAAGTCGTTTTCCTTCAGGTGCGTGTTCTTTCGTATTTCCGAGTACGGAAATATTTTGAAGGAGGATAGATTGTAACGCCCCGTTTGATTTATAGAATTTCTCGTAATATTCTATTTATCGAATATTAGTGATAAGGTTATATTTATTTTATTAGTCGCAATCGGAGTATTCGGTGTTTATCTTTAAAACGTTCGTT
>CACSLK010032155.1:59502-69776 GCA_902706635.1 Striga hermonthica | reverse complement strand
CCCTTCTATTGTGTGTTAGTGTGTGTCTTGGGCATCAAGACTTTTTACCCTAGCCTATTTAGAAGAGGGATTTTTGTGCCTCTTCGATCAAACCCGCAGAGATTTTATCTTATCGCAAAATCTGTTCTCGCACCTTCTTGTCGTTCGCTAGCAGAAAAGATAAGCGAGATTCTCTTACTCTCTAGATCAGATTAGCAGTAGAAGAAGAAGCAGTCATATTTCGTCGCACATTCAGAAACCAGAAAAAAGAGATCCCCATCGCTCTCTCCTCTATCTCGCCACGGGACCACCGCGAGAAGAGCCATGTCGTTGCCGTCAATCTGCCGGCGATCACCCTCAGCGTCCCCTTCTCGAACGCGAGCGATCCCACAGTCCGCAGGTCATCGCCATCATCTTTAATCTCCATCACCATTGCTGGACACCATAATCAGTCGCACCATCTCTCTCGACCTTGAAACTTCCATCTCCCTCACCGTTCGACAATCATCACCATCACCATCGCGTCATCATCTCCTCCATCAGCGATGAGAACCAGACATCAAGCTTCCACCCTCCACGCGCAGAGCCACCGTGAACTTACTTCTCCTACGTGACCTGCAACTCGCCGGACCATCGTTCTTAGCCGTCGGGTTCCGTCGAGTCCCGTCGGAGTGTCGAGCGTAGCCGTTGAGTGCCGTTGTGTACCATCGGAGTGTTGATCAAAGCCGGCGAGTCCCGGCGTATATCTTTATTTCCGCCACGACCTTAAAGCGATCACCATCTTAAATTGCCCTTATCATCCTCTGGTCGCCGCCCGAGCCGCTGCCTTTAACCGCGGTGTTCCATTATTGTCACCATCGCTGTTCGCTGCGTTGCCCACTGACCGTCGCACCCCGCAACGCGATCGCCATTCCATGCGTTTCCTCGCGGAAAGCAGCCCCGTGAGCATTGTCGTACCTCTGTTCGTATCACAGGCCCTAGCCGCCGCTGCTGATTGACCGTCCCTGATCGCTCGTCATCCCCGTGTGTGCGTATTAGTCATGTTCGGCCCCTTTACTCGTTTCGTAACCCCGTCCTGAGAACGGTACTCGGGCTAAACCCTCGACTTATTTATCTCGCATTTACATGTATTAAAGTGCTCATATCTGTGTCGTTATTGCTTAACGTGAGAGTTCAACTAATTATATGCCGTAGTTGAAAATCTTGTATAATTATTGATATATATGTTGAAATTGGATACCAATGTGATTGCCGTCACTTTGCAAATTGTTAAACCGAGGTTAATATAGTATATTCCGTGGAAGTGTTGTGGATTATTGGACTTAGGAATGTCTTTGACGCAACGGCTTTGGCCTTGCGTCGTTTCGATGTGTATATTGTAAGATATGGATTTTTGAAAATTATGCTGCAGTCCATTTTTGCTAAAATCACTATAATTCGTGTATTGCTCCAAAAATTCTGAATTTTGGATATGTGGTAATGTTGCTGTTGCAGTACACGTGGTTAAAATATGAAATTTTTATATCGCCTGTAGCCTCGTCAAAAATCGAAAACCGTTTATGGGCTGTTTCGTAATAAATTCATATAAAATTGAGTTCTTGTCCGACTAAGCTAATTTTTGGATATGTTGTTGTTCTTAATGATATCTTGCTGCTGTAAAAAGTTCAAAATAAAATTCAGACTGTAGCTATTTAAAATGAATTGATTTGCATTCTGGCCAGATTTTGCTAAATTTATGTAAATTGGTTAGTAGCATGTTTAGGGGATTTCCTTTAGTGAAAATGTTTAATGTTCAGTTGTTTATGTGCTGTAAAAATTTCGATTGAGTTTTCCAAGCCTATCTTCTTATAGCCATATTCTTATAAATTTAAAACTATTTCTTTTGACTGGTTTTGGCTTTAATGGCAAGTCCTTGACCTGATGACCTCGTTTTTGTGTCAAATATTTATTGCATGCCTTTATATGATTTATTAATTGGTTGGTCAAGTCTAGAAGTCGTCCTAATGTTCCAACTCCGCAACTTCCACGAGTTTCTTAGTCGATGTGATTCGACTAAGTATAATTCTTGTTATCTCTGTAAGGGTCGAGATAGTTGCTTATGGGACTGTCTTGACTTATGTAGGTGTCTGATGAGCAGTGTCTCAATCACCTACGACTTTCTGGTTAATTTGCTTTGTCATCCGGCACCAGGTGAGTTTTGGAAAATTGTTTATGCTGTAAATGTTATTACTGTTATAATTGTTTACTTGTGGTATGATCAAAGTATGCATGTGGAACATGTAGCCTTCGATGTGAGCTGTATCGGCCGTCGAACGGTTATCCCCGTAGCTATAGAACGTACCCGATGGGTAGTCTCCTTTATTATTGTTGGCAGTCAGGGCGTGAGGCTTGGCTGGTGATCCCCGTGTAAGGCCAAGGGCCATCGGGGTGGATTTACTCCTACTGGCCGAGCACACGATGTGAGGCCAAGGGCCATTCGGTATATAGCCGGCAGTAGTCTATTGATATAGGTGTTCACATGAGAGTTATTATTGATTATTGATTTTTGATTATTGATTATTGATGGAAGATAGGATAGATTAATGCTTCGTATACATGCTGAGACCATATCTTATTGATTTATGTTTACTGTTTCAATATTGTGAATAACATTTACTGCATAGTGGTGAGCACTACTTTTCCTCTTGTTCTCATCCCCACCTGCTCTTCATGGATGCAGGTTAGTATTGCGGGCACGACGGAGGGATGCGAGTGGTGGTCTTAATATTATTGAAATTGCTTCCGCCTAGAACTATATATTGCTATTATTGATTATTGGATTATTGATAGGGAGTGTATTCCCTAGGATATTGATTATTGGAATGCTTGGATTGTATTATTGATTATTGGGATTATTGATTATTGATGAATGAGTATTGAGGTTTGAGTATTGATGATTGATAAGTATTGATTATTGATTTGGAAAATGAGTAGCGCCTCAAATGTTATGAAATAAATTTTGAAAATTTATTCTGATTTTCGGCAAATAAAAGTGGGGCGTTACATATGTTTCAAATGTGAGGAGAAATTTACACCAGGTCATCAGGAAGGATCTGAGATTGAGAAGGAACCACATCAGGAGGATGAAGTTGAGGTACCCGATGAAGAAACAGAAATCTCGATGCACGCAATGGCTGGGATTAGAGGACCTCAAACGATGCGATTGCCAGCTTGGGTCAAAGATCGTAGGGTGATGGTGCTCGTGGACAATGGGTCATCACACAACTTCATCAATGCTGACTTGTCCCAGAAGCTTAACTTACCAACCACGAAGATTGAGCCTTTTGAGGTACGAGTAGCTAATGGTGAGTGGCTGCAATGCACTGAATCTTTTCGAAAGGTGCCGATCAAGTTCCAAGGAGTCACGGTAAAAGCTGATCTTTATGCTTTACCACTGGTCGGGCCGGATGTCGTTCTGGGAGTGCAGTGGCTCGAAGGGCTGGGCAAGGTAACTACCGACTATCGAACGGGAATTATGGAGTTCAACTCTGGAGGTCGACAAGTCACTCTGAGTGCTAGCAACGAAAAAGGTACCAAGGAAGTAGGGCTGAAAAGAATCGAAAGAGTTTAGCGAGGTGGCAGCCAAATCTTTGTAGTAGCAGTCGACAACACTGAGGTGCACATAGATCAGGACGAGCAACAACAAGGAGATGTGCGCGAACTTCTCGAGGAGTTTGAATGAGTACTAGGCGAGCCTAAGGGTCTACCGCCACACCCCGAGAGTTCGATCATCGCATACCACTGATTAATGAACAACATGCCATCCACGTCCACCCTTATAGGTACATTCACTTTCAAAAACCTGAGATCGAACGGCAAGTGGCCGAGATGCTAGAGTCAGGATTAACCCAACATAGCAAGAGTCCATTTTCTTCACCAGTACTGTTAGCTAAAAAGAAAGGTGGCACATGGAGGTTTTGGACTGACTACCGATCTCTGAATGCCGCAACTATCAAGGATCGATTTCCTATTCCTAGTGTCGACGACATGCTCGATGAGTTAGCTGGATCACGATACTTCATGAAGCTCGATCTGAGAGCTGGTTATAATCAAATTCGGCTCCACAAGGCCGACATACCGAAGACAGCTTTTCGTACGCATCAAGGACACTATGAGTATTTGGTGATGCCATTCGGGTTGTGCAACGCCCCATCCAGTTTCCAGTTTGCTATGAATTTTATCTTCAAGGAGCATCTGCGTAAGTTTGTTCTAGTCTTCTTCGATGATATACTGGTATATTTGAAATCATGGGCTGAACATCTGGAGCATTTGAGAGTGGTGCTCGAAGTCCTGGAGGCTAACTCATTCCATATCAAGCCGTCTGAGTGTTCATTCGGGCAGGAGATGGTCGAGTACTTAGGCTACTTTATATCTCATAATGGCGTGACGGTTGATCCACGGAAGATAGAGGCTATGGTCGACTGGCCTAAACCAACAAGTCTTACGCAGTTGAGAGGGTTCCTAGGGCTCACGGGCTATTACCGGAAGTTTGTGAAAGATTACGGAACCATTGCCAAGCCACTTACGGAGATGACCAAGAAAGGTGGGTTCACATGGACCAAGGCTAGCGAGAAAGCATTTGAGAAACTGAAGGGCGCCATGACTACAACGCCAATACTCACAATGCCAAGGTTTGATGTCATGTTTGAAGTACACACAGATGCTAGTGATATTGGAATTGGCGTCGTACTAGTGCAAGAAGGACGACCCTTAGCCTACCTTAGCAAGGCACTAGGCACGACTCGACTAGGTCTATCTGTGTATGTGAAGGAGATGCTGGCAGTTGTCGAGGCTGTAAGGTGTTGGAGGCCTTATCTATTAGGGCGACAATTTTGGATTGTAACTGACCAGCAGCCGCT
Source organism: Striga hermonthica (assembly GCA_902706635.1). Lineage (NCBI taxonomy): Eukaryota > Viridiplantae > Streptophyta > Magnoliopsida > Lamiales > Orobanchaceae > Striga > Striga hermonthica. Next base: position 64,899 of record CACSLK010032155.1, on the reverse strand, counting down.
CAAGCATCTACTCGAGCAAAGGATTGTTACCCCCGAGCAGCAGAAGTTCGTTTCTAAACTTATAGGGTTTGACTTTGAGATAGTCTACCTGCCAGGCCGACAGAATGCGGTAGGTGACGCATTATCCAGACGGACTGATGTAGCTGAGCTTAATGATATCACTGGACCGGCCTGTACTGTTTGGGAGGAAGTCAGGAAGGCGCAAGAGGAGGACACGCAGTGCCAGGAGTTGCGTCGAGCGATCGATGAAGGCAAGACGACTGCTATTGACTATGAGTTGCACAATGGTCTACTTCTACACCGAGGCCGAGTATTCGTTCCCGACAGTGGACAGTTACGCGAGCAAATCATGCAGCACTTCCACGATTCTAAAATTGGAGGTCACTCGGGTATCTACCGCACATGGATGAGAATAGCCAATACTTTCTTCTGGCCAGGGCAGCAGAATAACGTCAGAGATTACATAGCACAGTGCGACGATTGTCAACGCACTAAGGCTGACTCACGACGGCCGAGCGGGCTGCTGCAACCTCTACTGGTGCCCGAGACAATCTGGAAAGACATTACTATGGATTTCATAGAAGGGTTACCGAGTTCTAATGGATTCAACGGTGCTATGATCGTGGTGGATCGTCTCACAAAGTATGCTCACTTCATACCCATCACTCATCCTTACACAGCAAAATCGATTGCCAGGTTATTTGTGGAGTACGTGATGAAACTGCATGGGGCACCACGATCCATTATTTCTGATCGAGACCGGATCTTTATGAGCAGCTTTTGGTCTGAATTCTTTAAGTTACAAGGGACCAAGTTATCTATGAGCTCAGCCTACCACCCACAGACAGACGGACAGACTGAGGTAACCAACCGAACTCTTGAGTAGTACTTAAGGTGCTATGTCCATCAATTTCTAAAGAGGTGGGAAAACTTTTTGCCTTGGGCTGAGTATTGGTACAACACCACTTACCACAAATCGACCAAGATGACGCCGTTTGAGCTGGTATACGGGCGAAAACCCCCGACGTTGACGAACTATTCGAAGGGGAGTACAGTCAACGATGAGGTTGGTCGAGAACTCGAGGAACGAGATATTATGTTGCGAGAATTAAAGAAAAATCTCGAAGGCTCGATTAACCGAACCAAAGCCTTCGCTGATGGTAAGAGGCACGAAGAGAACTTTACACTGGGAGAGTATGTTTACCTAAAGCTACGACCATTCAGACAGCGCACAACAGCACAAAGGGCAGCGACTAAGCTTGGAGTTCGCTTTTATGGACCTTATCAGATTCTGAAGCGCATTGGTCAGGTAGCTTATCGCCTAGAATTGCCAGAAAGTTCTTAGATCCACCCGGTTATCCATGTCTCACAACTCCAGAAGAGTTTAGGAGAAGCGCAGAAGTAATGTGAGGAGTTACTAGCAACCGCAGCCGATGGTAGGGTCATAATACGCCCAAAACGAGCGATTGAGTACCACAAGGTAAGGAAAGCAGGACGCTATCATTGGGAAGTACTAGTTGACTGGGAAGAGTTGCCATCTGAAGAAGCCACATGGGAAGATCTTGATGAAATGCGCGATCAATTCCCAAATTTCATCCTTGAGGACAAGGACTCACTTTAAGGGGACGAGAATGATGCGGAAGTGGCTAGACAGCTCAAGAACGCCGCGAGTCGCCCCTACCATGCACGCAAAAGGCAAGCGCAGGTGACGGCGGAGGTGCGCGCACTAGAGTGTAGTGCACACGGAACGAGCGAACGAAGACTGCACGAGGATGTACGAGTGATGTGCGCGGACGGCGTGCGTGGGCAGGACGCGTGTAGCGCGGGATTGACGGGCGCGCACGCGGAAAAATTAGGCAAGGGGGACTCACGCGTAGCGGACGAGGCCTTATGCCTCGAGGCATGCGGGAAGGCAGGACAGCACGCGCGCGGAGGAGCAGTCGGGAGAAAAGGCGTGCGCGACACGCTGGACAGGGCAGGACGTGTGGGACGCGAAGCCGCAGTCCTTGAAGACTGCGGTATGGCGGGTGGACACGCGCGCAAGGGCGGCACAATGGGAGTTAGCGTGCGCCGCACGACGGATGACGATGCACGCGCGAAGGGCAATGCCCTAGTCCTTGAGGACTAGGGCGTGGACTAAGGCGGCGCACGTATGAAGGGCCGAAGTGAGGCGGTCGCGCGCATAAGAGAGAGAGAGAGAGATGGATTACTTGGAGTGCACACCAAGAGATTTAGTTTCCAACTAGCATTATAATTTCTAGCTTAATTAGGACACTTAATATTTTATTGCTTATTTAGTTTCGTAGGTAGATTAGACTTAGACAAATCTTGTGCCTATATAAAGGCCCTCTCCCCTATGTTATTTTTCATCATTCAAGAATTAATAGAAATCCAGAACTTTTGTTCTTCCACTTTGCTTTAGATTTTCACCAAAATTCTATTGCAATTTTATTCGTTTCAATAGGCGCGGTTGTGGCTAGAGAAATACTATCGACGATTCAAGGCGCGGGTTAGCAGCTTATCGGCAATCGAAACACACAATCCTCATCAGCGCGCTAGGGCGCGCGCGTGCAACAGTAGCAAGGCGCGCCAAGGAGTAGGAAAGCAACGGGACGAGCGCACAAAAGGAAGCGGCCGAAGTGACATGAGGCGGCTAGGGATTTTTTGGGCGTGCAAAAGACTTGGAGTTCAAGAATGCTTGGAGTGCAAGTCAAGCAAGAATAATTATAGTAGTATTAGTATTTTATTACCATGTTGCTTTTCATTCTAGAATTAGGAGATCTAATTAGCTTAGGCTTAGATTTATTTTATGCACCTATAAATAGGGGTCTTCCCTCATTGTTTTAAGGAGTCCAGAATTGATGAGTTGAATAGAAAAGGAACGTTTGTTCATCCGTGTGTTAGGATTCGTGAGAGTTCGATCATGCAATCGAAGTAGTAAGGCTAAGACCCGAGCTAGTTCAAAATCGAGGGAACGAGGCTAATTACCGAGTGAACTCAGGTATCGTGAGAGAGTTAGGCTAATAACTGAGTCGATCACGCCTATCCGTCGAGAGCAAGTCGTGGCGAGGCTGTGTTCGAGGCAAGCGAGTGGAACAAAACACACGATCCTTCATCAGCGCGACAGCGCGCGAGTGGAGTACAGGCGCGAGCAGAGGCCTACGCCTCACGGGCATAGGAGAGCTGGGCGCACACGCGTGGGAGGAAGGCGGCGGAAGCTGGGAGCGCGCGATGGCGCTCGCGTACGATGCGAACGACCCAAGCCGCGCGGGACTAGGAGAAGCGGAGGCGGTGGATGACGCGTGGAAAGCGCGCGCGCGCGAAGCCGCGCGCGACTAGGAATAGGCGATAGCGGGGGCGGCGCGCGACCAAGGGCTGCTAGGGTTTGGCGTGCGCGGGTGAGAGGTGGCCGAAGGTTTTTGGGAGATGACTTGGAGCTCAAGACTTTGGATTGGAGTGCAAGTCAAGCAAGAATATTATAGTAGTTTTAGGATTTTATTACCATGTTGCTTTTCATTCTAGAATTAGGAGATCTAATTAGCTTAGGCTTAGATTTATTTTATGCACCTATAAATAGGGGTCTTCCCTCATTGTTTTAAGGAGTCCAAAATTGATGAGTTGAATAGAAAAGGAACGTTTGTTCATCCGTGTGTTAGGATTCGTGAGAGTTCCATCATGCAATCGAATTAGTGAGGCTAAGACCCGAGCTAGTTCAAAATCGAGGGAGCGAGGCTAATTACCAAGTGAACTCAAGTATCGTGAGAGAGTTAGGCTAATAACTAAGTCGATCACACCTATCCGTCGAGAGTAAGTCGTGGCGAGGCTGTGTTCGAGGCAAGCGAGTGGAACAAAACACACAATCCTTCATCATTGGTGCTTTCATTGAGAGTGATTGATTGTGTGTTTGGTTAAACTTTTCCTATCCCATTCTTTTTTCTTTTTGTCCGATTTTTTCCCCCCTTGTTCGAATTTTTTTCGAATTTCTTCTTCTTTTTCGAAAAAAATTTTCGTGAGTATAAAAAAAAATATGACGAGAGACATGTTGAGGTTCGAACCGTTGGACGAGATAGATCTAGAAGATCTCGAATATCTTGAAAGTTTCGAGAGGAGCTTGACTCCGGATAAGCTAGAGTACTTGGAGGAACTCCATGAACGAAAGGGCCTAGAAGAGGAGCATGTCAAAGAAGCTGAGGTAGCCAAAGCCACGAGCCAAGGAGATGAAGGTGTGTTGAACTTTCTAATCCTTGAGGACAAGGAAGGTCTTGATGAGGAGGGGAATGATACGGAAGTTGTAACATCCCGACTTTTTAATACTATCAGAGTACGCGTTTTTCGTAATTTTCTGAATAAATAAATAAAATATTTATTTTGCGAAAACTGATTCGGGATGCTACCGTGAAAAACTTGATTTATCTGAAAACTGTTAAATTTTACACTGATAAATAAAAACAGTTATAATGTCTTAACCGACTAACGTCGGACCAAAAGCTGAAAATAAGTACTGATAGTTTTAGCGGAAATAACAGCGTGGCAAAACATATATACATATATGCACAAATATCCTGAACTGCCCGCCAGCTCACTCCTCGTCCCCGACTCTTTGACCTGAAAAAAAAAACATGAAATATGTGGGGGCGTGAGCACTAAGGCACTGTGCTCCGCAGAAAATCAAACTAAAGTAAAACAGTGAATATAATAACAATATCATGATCCTGGCATATATAACTGAACTGAATTGAAACTGAAACTGATATCTGATACCGGTCTGATCTCGCGACATAAGTCACGTAACTGATAACTGAACATCTGCCGGAAAAACTAATACCGGACACCATGTGCACACTCTAGTGGGCAGACTAAGGCCACTAGAACCCAGAATGGATCGGCGACCATTCCGAGCGGATACTGAACTGATAATACATAACTCAAACATGGTAGCGTAATTATAAACAATGTAGTACTTAGTCTGAGTCCCCACCTGTACTGCTGAAACTGAATGGTAGTGCTGATGCCTGATCAAACTGAAAATAATATAAACAAATACTACTGACTATGCTCAGACTGATAATTTAACTGATTAATTATGTTAAGATGCTCTACTGAACTTGACATGATATTCGGACTTAATCGGTATAACTGAAACCAGTTATGTACGAAACTGAACTGATATTAATTTAACTGAACTGATTAGACCCAGAATTTTAACTGAAAATGACACTGAAATTGAGAACCGGGACTGAAACTGACAAATACGGATTGAACCGGTCCAGCCGGTCTGAACCGGTCTGGATCGGACTGCCGGTCCGCTGAATCGGGCAGTCGGGTGCTGGCTCGCCCGGCGGCCTGCCAGGTGCTGCGTACACGGGCGCTGCCTGGCAACTGCGGGCGCAGACTGAC
>CACSLK010032066.1:95358-126775 GCA_902706635.1 Striga hermonthica | reverse complement strand
TCAGCAAGTCACTATGAGTACTTGCAATGAAAAAGGTACCAAGGAAGTAGGACTTAAGAGCATTGAAAAAGTTTGGCGAGGTGGAGGCCAAATATTTGCAGTAGTAGTCGAGAAAACCGAGGCGCACATAGACCGAGATGAACAACAGCAAGGAGATGTGCACGAGCTTCTTGAGGAATTTGAGGGAGTATTGGGCGAGCCTAAGGGACTACCGCCACACCGAGAGTTCGATCATCGCATACCACTGATCAATGAGCAGCATGCCATACATGTCCATCCTTATAGGTATGCTCACTTTCAGAAAACTAAGATCGAACGGCATGTGGCCGAGATGCTTGAGTCAGGACTAATCCAGCATAGCAAGAGTCCGTTTTCTTCTACAGTACTGTTAGCTAAAAAGAAAGATGGCACGTGGAGGTTCTGTACTGACTATCGAGCTCTGAATGCCGCGACTATCAAGGATCGATTTCCCATTCCGAGCGTCGACGACATGCTCGATGAGTTAGCTGGATCACGTTACTTCTCAAAGCTCGACCTGAGAGCTGGTTACCATCAGATTCGACTCCACAAGGCCGACATTCCGAAGACAACATTTCGTACGCACCAGGGGAACTATGAGTATCTGGTTATGCCATTCGGATTGTGCAACGCCCCATCCACTTTCCAGTTTGCTATGAATTCCGTCATCAAGGAGTATCTACGTAAGTTCATTCTGGTATTCTTTGATGATATTCTGATTTATTCAAAGCCATGGGGAGAGCATCTTGAGCATTTGAGAGTAGTGCTCGAAATCATGGAGGAAAACTCATTTCACATCAAGCCACTTAAGTGTTCATTCGGGCAGAAGATGGTTGAGTATCTGGGACATTTCATATCCCACAAGGGCGTGAAGGTTGATCCACGAAAGATTGAGGCTATGATTGATTGGCCTAAACCGACAAGTCACCGTCCGACAAATTCAATCGACCAAACTGATTTAACTGAACACTTAATGACTTAAGATGATTATTAAACTGAATTTAACTAAAATTTACTGAACTTGCTAAACGGACCCATCACTCGGCCGTGGCGCTCGCTACGTGCGAGGCCCACGGCCCTCGGCCATCCTCGACCAAAACCATAAGGTTCTCGACCACTAATACATCATTGATCGCAACATGCATATAAGGACCTGAAAGTATAACAACCACACCATGACACGAAAGGGCCGTGGCGGACGCCCGTGCGCCACCGACGGCTATACGCCGTCTCTCGGCCGAAATACCCCTTTCTCCGGCAACCTCCGAACAATCAAGGCCTGAATCATTATTTAAAACAATTTAAAGCCTATCCACACGAACAGAACATGCGGATAACTGAAAGCGCAAGATACGGCCCGAAGCCACCCGAGGCCACGCGATGGGCGTTGGCTACGGTTTGGACCGTTTCCTTGGTAATACTTCACTTAACCTCGAAAATTCTGAACTGATTAAACATAAAATAGGCTGAACTGAATATATAGACATAAACAGGTTGAGAGTTGCCGGGAAAAAATCAGACTTTGCTCGGTTATAACCTTACTCAATTACGTTCGACTTTTTCATGATTTTATTCAAAATTCTCGCAATTACTCCGAATGTTAAACTCTGAAATGACTTAGTCACTATGAACATGAACTGAGGAGGAGTTTACCTTACCAATCACTCGACGGAAATCCGAAACTAAACGTGGCTTCCTTCCTCGCGTGACTCCGTGCACAACCCTCGCCCTTGCCGTGTGATTGATGTAAACTTTGAAAATATGACTAACTTCTGAAGGCTGTTGAAGGGGATATTATATACTGAAGGGCTGCTTGCTTCTTAAAGGAAAAGTGAGAAAATTTTGAATCAATTGCTTCTTATATAAAAGGTGCCGTGGGGGATTAAGGGTTACTTAGGCTTGATGTGGCCTACTCCTCCTCTTAACACTTGCCAACTTTTCATGAGTTATATGATGACTAAGCTCATTCTTTCCTTGACAAGTGATCACCTTTGATTGGCTAAATTACCTTTCCTTTAGCTTAAGAAAGTTAACGGCACTTTACTTAATTTTTGGGAAAAATTCTCATAGCTTTCTCACTAAAGGCTACGGCTTTTAATTGATGACTAGGGTTAATCAATAATTAACCCCTTAATGTTATGTTTAATTATTCAATTAAACATAATGCTTAATTACCAAAATTATTTCGGACGTAAACGGTACGTCGAAGATAGATTTCGGTAATTCCGACTGAACTTAATTAATTCCGAAAATAATAAACAGTAACGTTACTATATCGGAATTAAACGTAATTTATACCGATTAAATATCGGGATATTACAATACACGTCTCGGAACTCAAGCAACGACTCGAGCGCATGCGGCAAAGGATCGACTACCCGCGGTCGCGCCGGACGGGCAGGTTATGGTGCGGCCGAGCCGGGCGATGGAGTATCGGCAAGTCAAAAAGGCTGGAAAATATTTCTGGGAAGTGCTTGTCGAATGGGAAGACTTGCCGAGTGAGGAAGCGACATGGAAAAGTTGGGACGAGATGCGCGAGATGTTCCCCGATTTCTTCCTTGAGGACAAGGAAGCACTTGAAGGGGACGGGAATGATGCGGACACGGCGAGAAGACTAAAAAATGCAGCAAGTCGCGCGTGGCATGCGCGAAGGAGGTTAAGTCGCCGTGCCAGCGAGGTGCAATATGCGGACGGACGCGCGCGCGCGGGAGACGACGCGCACGACACTATCGGGGATGGATGCAGGTTTGAACGTGCAGGCGACGAGGTGCACGCGCATATTTACCTAGGCGCACGAGGATTGGGCAACACGGACGCGGGCAAGGCGGTTTGGGGCGCAAGCAAGAAATAAATTACATAGCTTGATTAATATTTTATTTCCTTGTTTTCTAATTTGTTTAGGATACTTAATATTTTATTGCTTTACTAGAGTTATAGTAATATTAGGACTAGATCTAGTTGATGCCTATATAAAGGCCCTTTCCCATGTTATTTTGAATCATTCAGAAATTAATACAAAAAATCCGAACTTTTGTTCAAACTCTTTGCTCTAGTTTTCTTCTTGAATCCTTTTGCAACTTTATTCGTTAGAAAGGCTGCGAGTATGCGACTTCCTAATACCTATCGAACGATTTAAGGCGCGGGAGCGGCTTGTCGGCAATCGAGACACACGGTCTTCATCAACGCTGCTGGGCGTGCGACGCGTCGTTGTGTACGTGGACTGGGCGGACAGTCGCGGTAACGCGTTGTCGTGTGTGTGTGCATGCACTGTGCACATCTACGCACACGACTGCGGCATCGCGACGCTTGGATGCCGAGTACTAGGCACGCGTGCGCGTTACTATGCGCGCGGACGCTGCCTGTGCACTCGCTAGCTTGCCGGGCGTGCCTGCGCACACTCCGCGTGCGGTAGGCATCACGGTCGGCGTTTCGCCGGCCGTCCGGCTACTTTTTCCGGCAATCCACATATGACTGATCATGATTTGACTTAAATAACATAAATATGCATAAAGTGTTCGGGACTTTCCGGTTAGAAATTGAAATCACTCGGGAGGGCTTATATAGCACCTCCGAGGTCATTTTGCTAAAAGAACTTGGACCGAACAACATGACATCGACATGATCTCCTTACAATGAACTAAAATACATAAAAAGAGGGTAAACAAGAATGTACCCTTCAGTTTGGACGAGGATTGCACGATGACTTGCGTGCGTGTGTAGTGCTTAAACTTGTGCGTACTTGCTTCCCTCGTGCTTCCACCTTCCTTAGCTATTTTTGCGTAATTTTTCTACTATTATTTCCTCACTATTTTCTCTCTTGAATATGTGCTGAAGTTGGTCGAAATTGATGCATGGAATTGCATGAAAATGGTGCCCACGCTCGGTTATTTAAAGGAGTAAAACCGAGGGTTAATTTGGGGTCAAAGGAGGTGAGTGATGATGCGTTTTCCCCCAACGCCAAGTGTCTCGATCGTGGGCTGAAATGTGGCATGTTTTGCTTAGTCATCGGCCGAGGTGGCGGCCATGCACGGCTTAGTCACCACTCGTGCGTCCGTGGCGTGCCGTGTGTGCAAGCTACTAGGTGAGTCACCTTAGCAACTTGCATCCCAAATTCATCCCTTAGAAAATTCTCACCGCAATATGGAAGTTTAATGATGGGATTACTTGAGCCTGATCATGGTGCTTAAAGGATCATAAGGGAGTGCTTAGCGCCTAATGGCGCACGCGTATAAGCTGCGCGCGGCGATGCGCGCTGCGCACGTTCACGTGTACGGCTGTACGCACATCATGCGCGCATAAGTGCGTGTACTCGTGTACACTTAGTGTACCTTGTGCATTTGTACCTTAACTTGTGTTTTAACCTTGAACTTAGATACATTCTCAATAATTAATCCCGATTAATAATGTCTGTTTATAAAATAAACAGTTCGGAAATTAATTATCGAATTAACTCGGTTAATAATTAACCGGATAAACTTTTCGACTTAACGTCGAACGTATTCGCTGATGAACAGAATCGATAAAAGATAATACATCATTTCTATTAACAAAAAGTTGGATTATTACACCCTTTTTTTTGTTGCGCCGATCGCGACGAGAGAGAAGAAGGTTAGGGTCTGCGCATGATAACAAGGAGAGAGGGAGAAATATATTGGGCCCATCTCTTAAACTATTTGGGCCGAAAGTTTTCTCGCGATATGGGCCAAAAATCAAGAGCTTAAGGGGCTGAAAACAAAAAGCTAGACGACCATAATAAAAAGAAGGCCGATAGCGCGGTTTCGGCTGGGGGTTCACTTTTCGGTTTAACACTTACGTTATTTAAACGTTCGGTTCGGCTCGACAATAAATAAAATAAAAATGGAAATAATATATATATAATACGCACATTAATATTTATTTAGCATAACTAAACATTTAAACAATTTTAAGCAATTAGACAATCATTAATAATAATAATAATGCAATAATAAAAGTAATAAATAATTCTAAATAATCCTCCAATAAACGGGGTGTTACTGTCTACCCACCTTATAAAGAATTCTTTCCTCGCAATTCGAAAACAAACAACTAGAAGGTAAGAGTGTACGAAAGGGGACATCACATTGTGAGGTTTGGGTACTCCCTCTGAATCTCGGTCTCTCTCTGCAAAATCGCCTCGCCCTCGACTAGACTACACTCACTGGACTTTGATGAGTACCCCTCCCAGTCTTTTCCTGATGGACCCTCGGCCCCAACATGTCACCGGTACCTCCATACATGTAGGGTTCTGCCTATCACGCAGCTCATCACAATTCACACATACTTCGAGATCACGCACACATTCCCTACATCGCGAGGCTAGAACGTGTCATGCATCCTCGCAAGTCCCGGTGGTGGAGTCAACCATCAGGCTAAGCTATTGACTTGGTCGAGAAATAATGATAGGACCGACAATTATCACTTATTCTCAAAACTGGTACATTCAGAACACACGGTTCTGTTTGATACCATTGACAAAGCCTCTCTCTTCGTCGACACGAACAACATCTCGTATGCGGTTTAGGAAGTAAAGGCTAGGTACGCAATGACGATTTCATTCCACGGAGTCAGTCTCCAGTCGAGCCTCAAGGATCCGTCCCTCATTACTACAGAAACTACTATCTCGCCATCTCGAGAAAATCTCGCATGTGGCAAGGGAACTAATCGACAGACCTTATGCACCGGGGATTGTTGATTAGGGAATTCACACAACGACTCTAAAGATCAACATACACTTTGACCAAAAATCTGGTTCAAAGACGCCTAAAAGGACAAGGTCGGACTGGGTTTTATACACTGTGACCCGAGAGGTGACACACATGTTGGCGCTGCATATGCGGGGCGCTGGGACGCGCGTGTGTACCCAATCGGATACCAGCTACAAGGTCAAGGTTTGGTCGTACACACTGACCTGGGGAGTTCGTGCGTTCGGTGATGGCGGCGGCAGCTCTCGTGCGAGTCAACGATCGGCCACTGTAGTTGGCCTCACGTCTCTCAGCACGAGTGTGCAGGCTTGGCCACCACTTCGCGTGGCTACACCCAGTCAAGTTCGGCACTCGGTTCGAGGTGCATTCTAGAAATTCAATTTTCGGGTTTCACAACTTCTTAAGTACTCCGATAGGAACAAGGGTTTCTCCACAAGACTCGAAACCACCACGGTGTGGGCTTGACAACAACAATTTCCCCAAAAGGGATCGAACATTGGCATCACTGCCAGGAACAATCCTAACTCGATGGTCAACGCTGAACAACATAATGGTTATCTCGTTTGACTCTTCCGACTAGCAATGTGGGGCATCACGATAGCTTTTACTCAAGTAGCTAATCGTGCCGGCAGTCCTAAACGAGTTCAACTCTCATACACTGCCTATAATTTCCACACTTCGAGATCTTAGCGTAAATCTTATCTCGTAAGTGTTTTCAGTTAACCACATAACACCAATCAAACCAAGTCCAACATATATCACAAAGGTTTTTATTCGTCATAGGTTGTTGAAAGCCCCTTCATAATCTAGGAAGTAATATCTATTTTGAGAACGAAACAAAATTTTATAAAAATCCAGTATGCACAACGAACTTAAAATAGACACAATTTTCAGCACATAAGTCACATGATCATGATTCACGTCTCAAATTAAACCTAAGGCATTCATCTACCACTTTCAAGAAAACTTCAAGATCAATTAATGACATTCAACAGGTTAAAAATCGACTAACACGAAAAAATTGGTTGCAGTCTGGGAAATATGAACATGTTGGTGCACAGCTTCAGAAAAACGGACATAACTGATACTACACATACCATATTGAAATGATTCATGTACCATTAGGAATCTAAGTGGTAGCCCTAAAACATTTATTTAGAACACAAGAACAGAGAAGGTCATTACATGGGGGTAAAAGCAATTAACATTTAAGAATATGTTTCTGCCAAAGCACAAACCTTATCTCATGCATATCTACATTCATTTGAACAAAACTCGAGCTACAGAGCTCATATCAATATTTACCATACCTCAAAAGAAAGCTAAGAAACACTACTAGAATTTTCATGTTGATCACTAAAGCCAACAATAACTTTAAAACCGAGTTAAAGCATAAAACACTTAGGTCAAGAAATTTGCCAACGAAACTATTTATAAATTTGCAGCAGTTCACTAAAATAGCAATATCTCATGATATTAAACTCCAACTCAAACTCAAACCTACAGAAACTACACTTGAAATGCCACAAGTTCCAAGAAAAGCATTTTTACAAATAATCACGTTAAGGGCCTCATTTCAGAGCATACATTATGAGCATAATCACAGTCGCTGTTTTAAAAATTCTGGGCATTACCCCAACTTGGAAAAATCATGGAAAATCAACCAAAACTCCAAATTGTATGATTTTAACTCCTAATGAAAGCTTATAACATATGCTACAAGTTTCATGATGATCATATTTTCACATAGCCACATTATGATGGTCAAAAACAGCCCAACATAATGATCCACAAATCTGCCCGGAATTACAAAAACGACATGCATGTACAACTTCAAAAATTCATAATAAATTCAAATTAACTCCAAATTATGAAATTCCAAAACTCACAGAAACCTGACTCAAAGAACTAAAAAATTCATGATGAACACTTGTCCAAGAAACAAACTCTTGGTTATGAAAAATGGAGCACTAACAGAGGCTTAAACATGGAGTTTTTCAATTAAATCTCGGCACAAGACATATATTCAAGAACATCAACGAGCCACATATAATCACAATATAGCTCATGTACACACATATAAAATTTAGGAGGATCAACCAAAAAATGCGATAACCGCATACCAATCAACTCACGCTTAAACCTCAATTATTATAAGGCATGAATTCGCCCCTTACTAAGACATAAGAGACAATACGATACTAGAGGTCGGATAGAGGCCAAAAACGTCTTTAAAAATAGCAGTCTATAAAACCTCAACTCATCTCATAATTTTCGAAACCCGACAAGGGTCCAAAGAAAAATGAATACATTCTCGGTCCTCATTGACTGGGTCCTCGCTCGGAGGCATTGAATAGAATTATATATAAAGGGAAACTGCTACGGGCAGAACTCAACTCGACAACAACATACTGAAACTCACAAAGAGGAACCTCTAGAGTTCGAACTTAACTCTATATCACTAGAGTTCAACATTAAAAACTAGAGTTCGCATTACCTAAGGTGGATTGATCCTATGCCCCAAATATCAATAAGTCATATCATAAGTAGTTTCATTGTTACTTATGTAAAAATACAAATCTCAAATTTCAAGTATCTTCATTGATACTTATACAAAACATACCTTTAAGCAGTGCGGCGTGACGAAGACGAGTGGTCATAACATAAGGTCTAATCTCATAATCACATATAAACCAGTCTATAGAAACGCAGACTGGCTCTGATACCAAACTGTAACACCCCACTTTGATTTTAAAGAAATTCCCGGCTTTCTAAATATCTGAAAAACACTTTTCAAAAATTAATTCGAGAAGTGTTTTTCTGATATTTAAAAAGACAGGATTTTTTTTAAAATCAAAGTGGGGTGTTACAACTAACGCTCCATCAGATGCGACTGCGAAGCCTCCAATCCGACCGCTAATCGCCAACTCTCTCATCCAGCACAAAAAAACAATCATTCGGCTGCTCGGCGACTATCTTCTCTCGAAGGGTCGGTCCCACAACCAAGGCGGTCAAAATACCACCGCTGTCGAAGTCGACTCCACTGCCTCTAGTTGTGGTCGCCTCGAACTCCCAAAGCAGAGCATCTTGCTCGGTGAATAAGAAAGACAGCTAGCCATAGCTCCTCCGACTAAGGGCATCGACTACCACATTAGCTTTCCCAGGATGGTAGCTAATGGTGCAGCCATAATCCTTGACCTGCTCCAACCACCTACGTTGCCGCATGTTCAGCTCCTTCTGAGTGAAAATGTACGTTAAGCTCTTGTGGTTGGTAAATATCTCACATTTGCCTCCATAGAGGTAGTGCCACCAAATCTTCAAGGCGTGAACAACTACAACTAACTCGAGATCATGAGAGGGGTAGTTATGCTCGTGACGCTTCAGCTGCCTCGAAGCATAGGCTACAACTCTCCCCTGCTGCATAAGAACACAACCCAAGCCCATCTTTGAAGCATCACTGTAGATAGCGAACTCCAAAGTCGGGTCAGGAATGGATAGGACGGGCGCGGTAGTGAGTCTCCTCTTCAACTCCTGGAAACTCTCCTCACACTTTGAACTCCAATCAAACCTTACGGCCTTCTTCATAAGGTTGGTTAGCGGTTGGGCTATCTTCGAGAAGCCCTCTATGAACCTCATGTAGTATCCTGCTGACCCTAGGAAACTACGAACGTCAGCGACACTTCTTGGCGTATCCCACTTGCTCACTGCCTCGATCTTGCTGGGATCCACCTCAATGCCTTTGACATCACAATGTGGCCAAGGAACGCCACACGGTCTAGCCAGAACTCACACTTCGAGAATTTTGCATACAACTTCACGCGGCAAAGGGTCTCCAGCACAATCCTCAGATGCTCCTTGTGTTGGTCGATGTCTCGGGAATAGACCAGGATGACGTCAATAACACAATGACAAACTGATCCAAGAAAGGATGAAAGACCCAGTTCATAAGGTCCATGAAAAGTATTGGGGCATTGCTGAGTCCGAACGACATAACTACAAACTCATAGTGACCATAACGGGTACGGAAGGCAGTCCTAGAAATATCCGACTCCCGGATCTTCAACTGATGATAGCCAGAACGCGAGTCAATCTTTGAAAAGACGTTGGCTCCCCTCAGTTGATCGAAGAGATCCTTGATGCGAGGAAAGGGGTACTTATTCTTGACTGTAAGATCATTCAACTTCCGATAGTCAATGCACATGCACATGGATCTATCTTTTTTCTTCACGAATAGGACGGACGTACCCCACGGCAAAACACTTGGTCGAATAAAATTGAGCCTGAGCAAATCTTGGGTATGGGCTTGAGCTCTTGAAGCTCCTTCGGCACCATATAGTAAGGGGCTTTAGAAACGGGACCGGCTCCTGCCACCAAGTCAATTGTGAACTCGACCTGGCGATCGGGTGGTCTTCAGGGCAATTCATCGGGGAAGACGTCGAGGTAGTCACAAACAATAGAAACTCTCTACGGGGTTTGCTCGCTAACATCACCCTCATACAACATGGATACAAGATAACCTTGACAACTACCCTTGGAAAGGCTCTTCGTAGCTTTCATAGAAGAGATGACTCGAGGCACAGTCCTCGACTTCACCCCATAAAACACGACAGGCAGATCGGAATCAGGAAAGAGAGTGACTTCACACTCTTGGCATCGGATATCGGCTCGATAGCGACTGAGCCAGTCCATGCCCAAGATCACATAGAAGTCGCGCATTTCAATCAAATAAGCACTGGCCTCCAAAACTCGCCCACCAATACTGACTAGAAGACTAGGAACCATATAATCAGAGACAATAATCTTTCCCGAGGCTAGGATAACCTCGAGAGGGTCACAAGGGAGCACATTACTAATGGACAAAGCCTCCAAGAAACGAGTAGAAATAAACAAATGAGTGGCTCCAATATCACACAATGTAAAGATAGGCACGTTAGAGATTGAAAGCATTCCTGACATAGTACCTGCATTGTTCGCTGGCTCATCGTGGTAATGGTATAGATGCAGGCCTGACCCCCAGCCCTCTGCTCGAATGGTAGGGGCTGCTGCTGCTGATGATGTGGTAGCGATGGGGGAAGCTGCTGCTGCTACTGCTGAGGGTAGGGCGGTTCCTGCTGCTGCTGTCTCTTCGGCTCACGGCAGACATTGGCGTAGTGACCCAGGCGGTTGCAGTTGAAACAAATGCGCTGGTTTGCTACGCACTCGCCGCTATGGGATTTGCCACATCTCGGGCAGGCTTGGTTGCCTATGGGACGGTTGTCGTGCCTTCTGAAATTCCCCTTCTTTCCTTTCTTCTTGTTCTGAAAATCGGGCTCCCTTAGCTCCGGTATGTCTGTCGAATGCGCCATCTATGTTTAGCTTAACCCAAGGGGCCTTGGGTTTCAGCCAAACAACGGTCCTGGGTCGTGGGTGCTAGACAGGTAAAGGAGGTGGTGGCCTTAAACGATGGGGCGGTGTACAACCTGTCCAGTCTCTTGCCGTGAGTCTACCCAGGGCAGTGAGGAGAGAGAGGTGTATGTCAACCTACAAAATGATGTGAGCACAAGAAAATATAATATTCCTATGCTTCTCGTTATTCTTTTCTGTCCAGGTGGACCATAGGATCAGACAAGGAATAAGGAAGCCCACGTGTCTACTATGTGTGCGATGTGAGAGAAAACTCAGTAGCTCAAAAAAATTGTCTGTAGTGGCTAGGGGTATATGAGTATATCTGGCATAGTGCTCCCACACTCTCCTCACAATCTCACTCTCAAGGAAAAGATGGGTGAAAGTCTCGATCTCAAAGATACCAGTCTCAGCACAAAAATGGCAACGGGAGGGAAAAAAGAGAACCCTCTCGCCTGCATAACAGTGTCAATGGGAATGCGCCTTAATAGGAGACGCCATAAAAATGCGGAAATGGTCGGGGTGAGAAGGTCAGTCCAGATGGCCCCGAAGAGAAGGTTAGGCCGGTTGCCCAGCCTCACATCTCCCCAGGCCGAAGACGTAGAGAATGCACTCGAAGATGTAAGTCTCCATCTCATGTCGTCCAAACCTCCCTCCAGAATGGGAATCTGTCGGAACTGGTCAATCTCAAGTCTACTGAAACCCCCACCCTCATCTAGAATATCCTCCATCTTATCTCTATCCCAAAAACCCCCCGTCCAAAGATCCTTCACCTGCAAGAAAGGAAAGTGAGTGACTGGCCTAGTACTCGAAAGGGGGGCCTCGCCGAACCACCACTCTTCCTAGAAGCTAACCTCCCCAGAACCCAAGGTCCAAAAGATGTGCTTCTGAGCGCACCTGCCAACAATGTTGAGTCGTCTCCACTGTCGACTATCCCGAGCAGTGGCTGTCACCCTGCAAGGGTGGGCGGCACCACTAGGGCAATACTTCCTCAGGAGGTGACAACATCAGAGAAACGTAGACTGATGCGGGCAAGCACATCCTGTAGGAAAAAAAACAGTGACAACATCAGAGAAACGCCGAATCCTGAGCCCACCCTCAGAATAGGGATGACCTATGGAGTCCCACTTCACCCAGTGAGTCTTTCGCCGTCCCCGCGAGCCCTCGCCGGGGAGTCTAAAAATAGCGGGCTAAGATCTGGTCTAACTCATGAATCGTAGACTGATTGGGGTCAAGCACCGCGAGAAGGTGAAGAGGGAGAGCACAAAGTGTGGTCATGATCAGAGCAAGTCGGCTTCCAAAGAATAGGTGTTTATGTGACCAGCCAGAAATCTGTTCAATCATCCTCTGACAGACGTCTAAGAAAAGATCATGGGAGAGATGGCCTTTGTACAGGGGGGCCCCAAGGTAAGGGATGGGTAAGTCCCCACTGCAAAACCAGTGCGCTCGTAAATCAGGTGAGCCCAATGGTCTGCAATGTGATGGTCTATGATAAAGGTGCTCTTACTAACACTGAATAGCTGGCCAGATGTCTCACTGTAGTGGTCTAAAAGACTCATGAGATCTACTAGCCCATTATCATTCGCACGAGTGAAAATGATAATGTCATCCGCATAAGGTCATCCTCGGAAAGTCGCGAATGAAGCCGTCAAGGCAGCAGAGAGATAGCAGCCACTAGAATAAATAGGTAGGGGGATAAGGGGTCCTCCTGACGAAGGCCGCGGGTAGAAGGGAAAAAGGTCGTGGGACTACCAATAATCACAACGGAGAACGTGCAGTGCTCCACACACGCCTCCACAAAGCTAATCCAACGGTTAGGGAATCCCATCCAAAATAGTACCTCTCTGAGAAACGACCACTCGACCCTATCATATTCTTTGGCCATGTCTAGCTTCAGCACGAGGTTCGGGGCTCGTGTTTGGTTTGCGTGGAAGATATCGTGTATCATCTCCTGAGCTAAAAGGATATTATCACTAATGACTCGATCGTTGATGAATCCACTCTAGTTCGGAGAGAAGAGGTGGGGGAGAAGAGGGGCGAGGCATCCGTTGAGGATTCTAGAGATGATCTTGTTAGTCACGTTGCATAAGCTGACAGGTCTATAGTCGGACTAAGAACTAGGTCCCGATCTCTTCGGGATAAAAATGGTGGAGGTTGCTGTGAAGGACTCTGGCATCTGGTGGCCAGAGAAGAAATCTCTCACAGCTTCCTCTACGTCATGTCCCAAAATCTCCCAGCAGGACAGGAAGAAGTGGGACGAAAAGCCATCCGGTCCGGAGACACTGTTGGGATCAATCCCAAACACAGCCTCCTTGACTTCCTCTTTACTCGGAAGGTCACAGAGGTCGACGAGGTCGACCAACTGCAAGATGGTCGGAAAAAGGGTCGGGTCGGGGTTCGTAAGCAAGTCCCACTCAGAGGAAAAGAGAGAGTGGAAGTAAGCCCTTGCCGACTCCCGTATCTGGGACTCCTGGGTCACAGAAGACCCATTACCCTCGATACTATGGATATATGAATTGACTCGCTTCTGCCTCACGAAACCCTAGAAGAACTTGGTAATACGCTCCCCCTCAGCCACCCAGCGCACAACAGCCTTCTGCTTCCAGAAATCTTCCTCCATGAGGAGGCGCAACTGGTACTCAACATGGTAGCGGCATATCTCAGACCGATTCTCTGGCGAAGAATCCAGATCATAGGTCCGTTCAGCCTCTGCATACGCAGTCTGAGCTGCAGTAAGGCGCTGAGAAATGTCGCCAAAAGTCGTCCAGTTCCACTGTTTCAAAATGCGTCGGAGTCTCTTGAGCTTCTCCTCCAGGTTGCGCATCCCATAGAGGTGCGTAGCCTGCTGCCAGAAAGCTCTAACAATATCGTAGTAAGAATGGTGGCGGGCCCACATGTTTTGGAAACAAAAGGACGCACGCCGAGGGGAAATAGAGTACCAACACCGAATCAGAAGGGGGGCATTGTCGGATCCAATTCGAGGAAGGTGTGTTACAACCATGGTCACAAACACCCTTATCCACGCCTCAGAGTAAAGAGCGCGGTCGAGCCTCTCCTTGACTCCAACCCTCTCGCACGTAAAGGGAGCCCCTTCGTACCCAGCATCGATTAACTCACAATCCGAAACAGCATGCGAGAAATCTAAGATCCCCACAGAGCGGTCCGATACTCCACCAATGCGTTCATCGGGATGCAAAAATATGTTGAAATCACCGCTAACCATCCACGGTAGTCCCTCCATACTCTCAGCAATCTCACGCATGGTGTCCCAAAGGTCATAATGATCAACCCTCGCATAGCTGGTGTAAACTAAGGTGTGGAAGATTGGCTCCAGAAGGTGGGCGGCAGTGAGCTTCACGTGCAAGACATGTTCAGTATCTCGAAGGATCTGAAAAGTAAAGTCACGTGAGTGGAAAAACCAAATCTTGTTAGAGGTGTTGCTCATCCCGGCATGAAATCCAAGGCGACGCGAGTATACATCAAAAGAGGGGTCCCGAGTCATAGGCTCTAAGAAAGCCACAAAGTCAAGGTTATGCTCACGAATGAGAGATTTAACATGAGCAAGGGTGGTCCTATTAGCCAGACCACGAGCATTCCATGTAAGCTATGTGACGACATGTTAAATGTCAGTGGATTCGCCTAACCGAAACTGTCCGTGGTTAGGCTGCGTCTGTATGTCAGGTAGAGTCCGCGCTCGACTGGCGGAGACCTGCATAGTCCTCGATCTGGTTTGGGGTCCCGGTGCTCTAAGACTGCTTTGGCAGGGCCCTCTCGCATAAGAGGAGACTCCGAAGGTACGAGAATGAGCTGCAGGTGCTTCAAGCAATCCGTGCTCTGCGCCTGGCCCTGTGGGGAAGACGGACCAGACTCGACAGCGGTGGGTGTGGGGGAAATAGAAAGTAAGGTCAGAAGGGGTCGAGCTGGTGGGAGGAGGAGAGGCTCCGGCTCAGACATGGAGGTAAGATGGGGGGAGGACTCTAAGGTCTGACTGGGAGCTGAGGGGTAAGGTGGGGCCTCAATATATAGAAGGTTGGGAGAAGGCTCTATCTCATCGACTAGAAGGTCGTCGTCATCAAAGGGGGTGCTGGTCGAAGCTCCGAAGTGATCTGAGGAAGTGGGGATCTCCTCCTCTGACTCAGTGTCAAGCACTGAGAAGCGAGAGTCAATAGCCATAGAAGTAGTCTGGAGAGACTGATGGGGGAATAGGCTTGTGGCTTTGGCCTTATGCCCATTCAGGATAGCCTCCTTGGGCCAGGTCGCCTCAGAGGAGACCTTACCCTTGCCCTTTTGTCCCTTCGGGTCGGGGCCGTGGGCAGGAGCCTTGCCCTTCTCCTTGGGGCTCCCCGGGGCGGCAGTAGGGCTCTGCCTCGCTACACGCCAACGGGGGGGCAAAGCGGGTCGGGGCTTGTCGCCCTTGGTGTAGCATTTTGCAGCCCCATGTCCTACATGACTGCATAGGGTGCAGAAATGGGGAACTCTCTCGTAGACCACCTTCTGAATAGTGGTCTTGCCCGCTTGGTCAAGCTCAATCTCTTTGATGAGCTCGTCCCTCAGGTCAATCTCCACGCACACCCGTACGACAGATAACCTCGAGCGGTTCGTTGTAGCGGCATCAGTCTCAATGGGGTTGCCAATGCAACTGGCAATCGAAAAGATGGAAAAAGGGTCGAAAAGATGTGGTAGAAGGCCTGGACGGCAGCACCACACCAGGAAAATGGAAGATTCCTCAACAACAGAGAAATCCGGGGTGTATTTGAACACCTGATTAGAACATCCAAAGATATTGAGATGCGTCTTAATCCAAACAGAATTGTAGTCCTCTTTCAACTCAAAAAAGAGTAAGTAATGATTATAATAAGGAACTTAGGGGACACTCTACCCTTGAAACCCAATTTGACCAGTCCGACAGATAAGTCCTAGAGGGAAGGAACAATGAAGAAAGACTTCAATATAAGTGCATTATCAAACGACCCGGCTAGAGAAATAACAGTGGGCTCAGGGAAACTTACCTTAAACCTACCCTCCTTCGAGCGAGTGACGGTCCCGCTCTGTTTGTCACGAAAAGACTCCAAAGTCAGTCTTTGTTGGCCCGGTTTGGCGGTGGAAGTGCCAGAGACCGCATCTCGAAAGGAACGTGCTCCGGTTGGGCGGGGGCCCTGGTTCACCAAATGGGAAGTGGGTATGTCCGAGCTTGGGTCACGACCCGAATTTTCCTTATTCGGCCGCTCATATTGTTCGGGCCCGCTGCCTAGTATTCTCGCCGTAGGCGGCGAGGTTGTGTCATTTCCAATGGAGTGTCCAACTTCGGTGGGAGAAGATAGGAATGACCCAGATATTTCCGGAGAGGTGGCATTCAACGGGCCGGAAGAAAAGACAGGGGGAGGGTGTAAGGGAGGAGTTCCGCCCGAAGGGTTGCCGCCTATCCAAGGCTCGTCGGCGCCAGTGCCAGAGCTGGAGCCGGAAGGTGGTGCTCTGTTCGGCCGCGAGATGGTGGCTGCCGTGAGCTAGGCCCGTGGGGGGTTTACAATTCACATACTAAGTATTCTCATTAATACTTAAATAGAACATACCTTAAGCAGTGCAGCGTGACGGAGACGAGTGGTTAACATAAGGTCAATATCATAATGTCACATAAACAAGCAATATACACGTAGACCAGTCTACAGAAACGCAGACTGGCTCTGATACCAAACTGTAACACCCCACTTTGATTTTAAAGAAATCTCGGGCTTTCTAAAAATCAGGTAAACATTTTTTGGAACGCATGGGTGTTAAACAACAATTTACTCAGTCCAAGTCTTATTTGGACCTATGGGGATTCATTACCCGATTTTCACAAGGTTTTCATTAACCTGATTCACGCCACATAACATATCAACATGAATAACTGAAATCCCATAAACCAAACATCATGATTATTCTAAAGACAATTAAAGGGTTTTCCAAAGTATCCCAAAACATCAAAACATAACATCGGTTTTTGAAAAACTGTTTTCACGTGCCTAAATCATAGAGTGGTTCAAAACGACGACATTATTAAACCGGAAGCAAAAGAATCAAATAAAAGACCACCCACTCGTCTTTGTCTATCACTCGGCAACTGCTTAACCTGCATCCATGAAGAACAGGTGGGAGTGAGCACAAATGAAATTGTAGCGCTCACTACTATGCACGTATAAGACAATAATAATGTAAAGAAGGTATGGTCGCAGCATAAACATAAATCAATTATTTGTCACATCCCCATATCACATTGCAGCACAACATACTACCCCTATGCACACATCTTTCATTAGCCACAGAATGAGGATTCATTACCCTAACTCGTGTGGGTACGTGCCACGCTACGAACACGTCCTTTAATTAGGTCTTAGGGGGACTTACCTCGCAAGGGCAACCGTATTACATCGACGGGGACAACCGTACCGACGGCTGAATCGACTCACGCCGATAGGCTACATGGTTTACATGCATACTTAGATCATACCAACCCAACATAAAAGTAAACCATATATGGCATAGCAAGTTTTTAATAAGTAGCAAAAATAGAAGAGACGTAGGTTGAGGCTTGACTCCTCCAATACCTACATTAAGTCAAGATCCTACAATCAATATCTACTATGACAAAAACAGAGAACACAAAACTGACTTAATCGAACTTAATTCGACGAAGCTGTTCGTGAAGTCCTGTGGACCTTGGAACTCTAGGACTTAGACTCGAACAACCAGACGCGGTAGTTCACGTAAATATTACATAAAAGATAGTTCAAACAAGTCACAACCACAACAAGAAATTCAATTTTTAGTTTTTGACACATGAACTACATTTTTGAAAAATAGAAAACGATATATCACATAATTAGGTTGATCAAGTTTCTGAATGAGTTACGTTCTAAAGCTTTAACATAAAATCCTCCTCACAGGACTTAGTAAAACCACCAAGTTTCAACCCTAAAATCATTATACACATTTTATATAATTCAAACATGATTTCAGCAAAAACGAGCATAAAATCCATAGCCTGACCTATTGAACGAATTAATATTTGGAATTTTTACTGGAGCAACTACAACAAGTAAGGACCAACATATAAAAATTTCAGCTATTAACATCAAATACATGAATTAAAAAATTCATAGAAATTTCTGTAGTTTTCAAATTTTAATAAAAGCCGAAACAATTTTAACTCCAAAAATTCTAATCTTTTTACATCTTGAAAATGCACATAAAGCAAGCATTTCAGCCAAAAAAAAAAGAATTTTTCAGCAACGGACCAATTTAACATAATTAAAACATCTTTCAATATAATACTTACATAAATTATTTACCCTAACAATCTTAGTCCAAAATTCAAAAAATTTTACAAAACGTATAAACATGTCAGATGCATAACATACTCAAATTTCAGCACAATTGAAGCACGGACCAATTTATTATGCATTTAACATGTTTCTGCCCAG
The DNA here is from genome assembly GCA_902706635.1 of Striga hermonthica. Taxonomy (NCBI): domain Eukaryota; kingdom Viridiplantae; phylum Streptophyta; class Magnoliopsida; order Lamiales; family Orobanchaceae; genus Striga; species Striga hermonthica. Next base: position 108,192 of record CACSLK010032066.1, on the reverse strand, counting down.
AAATCACTTTAATTATTTAAAATAGCTACCGGTTGTGAAATATTATGAAAAATTTACATAAGACTTGTAATCATCAAAAGACACAACCCTCAAAATTTCAAGGCAATCTGAGTAGTACATAAATTTTAAGAACTTAAACACTAAAACATCGAGCATACGGGTTCAGTAAGTTCACATTTGACTCATAACATATAATTCTCGTCCGAGGCCTTCTCTTAAGGCTAAAGAATCGACATGGTTCCACAATCCACAGCCTTACATGCATTTCGAGGTCTCTCTACTACTCAAAGTCAAGGAGGTCCACAAAACATAAACAACACAATAAATCTGATTTTTCACACAACATTATTATGCGTACATTTAATTGCAAAGTAAGAACAACATGCACATTAAATACATAATTCAAATAATATACACAGTTAACGAGGCAGAGTTCTACTAGGAACCGTTCTCAGGAAAAACTCAAAAAAACGGAACGTAGGACACGAACGGGGATGCCGGGCTCGATGGATTCTCGCGTCTTGCCGGGAAAGGAGGTGCAGCAGCGGCTGTTCTCGGCTGCTTGGGTTGCTGCACGACGGAGGATGAACTCGACGGAGCTCGCTGCTCACTGCGGCGGTTCACGGCTGAGTAGTTGACGGCTGGTTCTCGTCGGAAACGGCTCGCAGTGGCCTGGACACGTGACAGGGGCGATGATGGTGATGGCAATGGCCTGTGGTGCTGTTCGCGGTGATGATGGCCGGATGATGATGGTGACGTGGTCGTCGGGCAGCGACGGGCTTGCGACAAAAAGGACTCAGCGATGGGGTCGGGCTTCGCCGACGATGGAAGGTTCACGTGGGGACCTGCGCACGGAGAGCAACGAATGAAGGCGATGCGCGGCGGTGATGATGATAGAGAACTATGGTGATGGTGATGCCGTGATGGTGATGATCGGAAGCTTGATGGTACGGGATGATGAAGAGTGGGTGGCGGGATGATGATGCAATGAAGGGGAAAGAAGTTCTCTGTTGATGTCGAGCAGAGAAAACAAAAAGATTGTGGGGAAAAATTTATCCACTGAGCTAAGGAATTATCACATACATATAGCATTAGGGTTGCTAACTTACTAAACAAGGCATCAAGAGAGAGAATGGCCACCGGGTCGGTCTCCTTGGGCGGGGCGCGGTTTAATAGACTCGGGCCGGAATTCTCTCGGTTCGGCAATTAATGGAAAGGGTTGGCTCGATTATTAAAATAAAAATTGTACATAATATATATATATATATATATATATATAATACACACTTAAACACATTTTAAATAATAATAACATTAGACAATTAGACAATTAATAACAAATAAATATACAACAACAACAACAACAACAACAACAACAACAACAACAACAACAACAACAACAACAACAACAATAATAATAATAATAATAATAATAATAATAATAATAATAATAATAATAATAATAATAATAATAATGCGACAAATAATAATAGCAATAATTAATTAATAATCAATAATCATACTCAAATAATCCACAATCGAACGGGGAATTACAATTTTATTGTATTTTTTCTTCTTTCTGTTTTTTGCTTCATTTCGCTAGATGTATATCAGACATTGGATTTGTAGACTTTTGACTTTTCTGCCCATTTAAGGTCTTTCTATATACAGATGGGGGATCTGGCCTTAACCACCCCCCCTCCCCCCCTAGGGTGTTGTTTAAAAAAAATCCATTTGAAGTAATTCTCTTCAACTTAGTCATCTTTAAAAAAAAAACAAACAACGGCTCTGGGGCGTGGGTGCTGGACAAATGGCAGTGGTGGTGGTACGAATAAGTGTGGCGGCGTACAGTCTGTCCAATCTCTAAGGTGTGAGTCTTCTCAGAGTTATAAAAAGAGAGAGATGTCGATCAACCTGCAAAACAATGGGAGAGCACATAAAAGTAATATCTCTATGCTTTAAACTATTCCTTTTTGTCCAAATTAACCATATGATTAGACAAAGAATAATGAAGTCCACGTGTCTAAAGTGTGCGCGTCGTGAGGAAAAAATCAGAAGCACAAAGAAACTATATGTAATGAGTAAGCTTATATGAGTATAATTAGCGAAATTCCACACTCTCCTCGCAACATCGGTCTCTAACAACAAACTGGGAAAAAGTTTCAGTCTAGAAATCTATGGTCAGTACCACCACGAAGGGATAAAACCCCCTTGCCTGCATCACACCGTCGATCAGAATTCGGCACAAAAGAAGTAGCCAAAGAAAGACAGATGATTAAGGTAAGTAGGTCGGTCGAAATGGCCCAAAAAAAGTAAGGTCGGTCACCCAGTCGTACGTCCCCTTAAGCCGAGATCTTATAAACGCACCCGAAGATGTATGTCTCCACATCATACCGTCTGAACCGTCCTCCGAGATGGAAATCTGCTGGATCTCATCTAAAACCTGGTCACGAAAACCTGCTCCAGTACCCAACAGACGTCTAATATATCCCTATCTCTAGTCCCATCAGTCTATATGTCCTTCACCCTCAGGGATGCAGAGTGAGTGACATTCCTAGTGCTTAAAAAAGGCCCCTCGCCAAACCACCACTCGTCCCAAAAGCTAACACTCCCTAGCATAATGTCTAATAAATGTGCTCCTAGGCACGCCAGCATTCCCAACTGAGCCGCCTCCACTATCTACTATCATGAGCGGTGGCTGTCACCCTACTGGAATGACAGACACCTCTAGGACAGTTGTTTGTCCCATTTTAGTTGCATTTTTCCTTATTATTTTTCCTTTTTCCCCCATATTAGGTATTTTAGTTGGTTTTTAGTTTGTTTTGTGGTTTATTGCTTGTTTTCATCTATTTGAAGTCCTTTAGGTGCTTTCGTTCGTTTTTTGGTCGTTTTTTGGTTTTTCGTCGTCGTTGGTGTGCAGGTTAAAAGACTCGGGATGATTTAGTTTTTATGATAAATGGGCTGGATGAACATGAGTAAAGAGAGTATTTTGTTGGCAATACACAAGAAAAAGTGGAATGAATTCCAATACCAGACGAGCCCGAACGACTCCGAAACGTGAAGATGTGCAAGCGATCCAAGCACCTGCCCAGGAAGCGCGCACGTGCCGAGCCATGTCGGGTGCCACGAGATGGACATAAAACGCATGCCTGCTGCCTGCCGCGCCGCGCCTGCTGCCGCACCGCGAAGGAAGGCCCTGCCGCACCCGCGCCAACATGCCGCGCCGTGATGGATGGTCCAGCCGCACCTTGGTGCACCATTCTATCGTGCCGTGGTGACTGCTTCCAGCGCGCCGCACGGCCCTTTTTCCCTCGCCATGCCCTGCTAGTATAAATATAGGATCAAGAGCTCTCTCTCATTATCTTTCGACGCGAGAAAATCACAGAAAACCCTACCTTTTTCTCTCATTCGTTTTGCATACTTTCCTCAATAATTCTCAATGTAGAACTCGGATTTGCACTTGAATTTATTCCTTGATTTGAATTTAAGCTTGTTTATTAAATTCAACCTTGGAATTTTATCGATTGTAAGGATCTCTTTTAACTTAATTGTTGATTATGAAATCTATGATTGAAATGATTTTTTGTGTTAATAATTCAATTATTATAGGCTAAATTCATATGTTAGAGAATAGGGGATTGACGTTTTGGAATCTTTTGTGATTGTGGGTGTTCGTTGATTGTTCTTCTTATGCGAGTTAATCTTATTATGGTTTTTTAATCATTGTTCTTGAGTTTTGAGAATTGTTGAAGGGTGACACTTCAATTTCCAATTGTTTCAACTGAATGCGATTAACTCGTGCATGATGATATTATTTCTAAATGGACTAGTTTATGAATCACCCTCTAGTTTAATTTAATCGACTCTTAGAACCGAAAGGGGAGGAGTCGGTCGAAATAGGCTGGCATAAGCTAGGCTTGTTCGTAAATATATTGCCTATGAGTTAAATGACTTGTTAGCTTGTCGTTCTAGTTTGTTCTTTTGTTACAAAGAGTTATTGAGGATGAGTACTTGAACGTGCAGGTTATTCAAATCATTTAATTGAACAATCACTTCCCCGATAATTGCAATTGGAACCAAAATGGATATCCCCGACTCCGTAGCTTCCCAAATCTTACTTGTTCTACGTGTTAATTTGCTACTTCAATTCGCTTTATATAAATCTCAATAGTTGATAATTATAAGTCCAAACCAATCATATGAATTAGAATGTTTAGGAACTTTTTTTCTTTTATTTGTGTTGAGTAAAAGTGCAGAATAATATAGCTAACCATCCTCGAGAGACACGACCCGGTGTTCGAATCTTTTGATTCTACTCCGGAAAAATATTTACAACAAATTGGCGTCGTTGCCGGGGAAAGTATAGGACGTATTTTGTGCGCTTATTCAGTTTTTTTTTTTTTGTTTTCTTTTTGTTTCATTTTCTTTGCTTAGGTGTTAGTTCCTTCGTTGATTTTGTTTATATTTTATTTTCTCTTCTTTACTATTGGTGTTCGTAACATGTTTGTTGCTTGAGTGTATGCGTACCAGGAGTGGATGTATACCATCCCCGAGCAACAAATCGATTAACGCGAGCTTGAAAGAGCTTCTGGACGAGCTCACCTCCGAGTCACACACAGAAAATGAGCTTTCTCCCAAATCATCCGAGGGGAGTAATTTGGAAATGGCTGAGCAGCAACTGCCCATAATGTTCTCCGAAACCTGGCCCAACCCATGATCGGGCCAAAACATCTTGCATCCAGTTAGGGCAAGCTGCCCAAAACTCGAGCTGAAGATTGTCCACTACAATCAGCTTCATCATTCCACGGGCTCCCCCAATGAAGACCCACTCACTTTTTCCAGGAATTTTAAAACGTCCTCCAGACGTACCCTCTACACGGGCTGAGCGAGGACCAACTCAAAATGCGGTATTTCCTGGACACTCTGAAGGACCGGGCCAAGGCGTGGTTCATGAGCCTCGCCCAGGATTCTCCCACAAATTGGGCAGAAGTGTTAGAGGTATGCTGTAAAAGCTATGTTTTGCAGATTCTATCAATTCCATTTTGATCTGGCCATCATGTTTCAGTCAAGTACATATGTTTGCAGTTTGTTTATTTATGCAAATCATACTTCATGTCTTATATTGAGATAGTGTGGTTCAAAGTGTTTCGAACAGAAAGATCACCTATCGGTTCTTTATAAGACTAAACTATTCGTTCATAGTCTAGACAGACAGTGAGACCCCTCTTAGAAAAAGTCTGTAGTGTATTCTTGATTCAGTTGGTCTTTGACCGAAGAATTACACTAACACTTAGGTTAAGTGTTGAACAGGACCACGGAAGGATAAGGTTATGAGACTCACTGACCGTTGTTGTAACCTAGACCTTCAGTGATTTATGCGTTCTCTTAAGCTGTAAGATAATATAAAATAGGCACATATATTTGTTTCTTACTTATTTGATTTACCAAGTGATTCCTATTTTATTAGGATGACATACGAGGTATTTTGGTAAGTAAGATAATTATATAATGTGCTATTATAAATTATTTATGGTCACTATGTTCCAGTGCGCTGGATTGATGACGTCCACGAAATGAGCTCAGCAATGTACATTATGTTAAACCCTGCAGGTAGACGATTGTCTGATATAATGGTTAAGGATCTTAGTGGTACTAATTTCGGAAATGAATAAGAAGTTGATTAATTATTTTGTCAGTAATTTAAATAATCAACGGATGTTATATCTTAAACATATGGAGGTAAATCGATCAATCGGATTAATATTATTTAATCATGGAGGCTCAATTTTATTGTTAAAATAGTGGCTAAATGGGGAGAGAGTAATATTACTCTAGTGGGATATTTTATTATTTAATTCCATTAAATAGGAATTAATTTTATTCCATATTATTTAATTTAATTAGAAGAATAAAATTCCTACTAGAGTCTTCTCTAGTGTTAGGAGACCAAGAGAGTCTTCTTGAAGATGAAGATTAGTAGGAAATATATTTCCTACATTATATTATTAATTGGAGTAAGATTGGGTTTCCTAAATTAGGAATTAATTTTATTCCATGATTATTAATTTAATTAGGAAAGGTATTCATACAAGGATCTTCTCTAGTGTTAGGAGACTAAGGAGTCTTCTAGAAGAGATAGTTAGTAGGAGATCTCCTTCCTACATTAAGTTAATATTGGAATAGAATTAGGATTCCTAGGCCTAATGGGATAAACCCATATTTCGCACCTCCTTAAGGTCCATAATGGAGCCTATAAATACACCATATCCCAATCTCTCCTACAAGTTGATGCTGGCCGATTTTTCTCTCTATATACACGCGAGAAATAGCTTCGTTCGAGAGTTAAGGAGATTCGATTAAACGCTCCACCAAGTTTGATTGAAGTAGGTGTTTAGGTAATCCATTAGAAGGCTTTTTGGTACAATACATTGAGCCTCTAATATATATATTTTCGGTCATCATCATCACATCACCGCTGCCCCTCGCCGCCGTGTGCCACCGCCAAAAAACCGTCGCTGCCGCCGGAAGTCAGCTAGGCCCAGCCGATCGCCACCGCAAGCCGTTGCTTGCAGTTGCGCCCAGCCATGCCCATCGCCGAACTCCCAGCAGCAACCGCACGTCACACCCGCAAGTCCCAAGCGCCGCCTGTTCGCTCGCCACTGCCATTCGTCCTGCTCGTGAGGTACCGACGCCCATCCGCAACGCGCTCATAATTCCTCACACGCCCAGGACACTTGCAGTGCACGCCCGCGTGGTCCCAGACGCACAAGCCCAGTCTGCCTCCGCATAAGCATAGCGGTCTCGTGCACGCACTCGCCCAGCAGCTGTCAGCGTCCACCCGCGCATCCCAGCAGTCCCTCGTGTACGCCCAGCACCTGACGCGCGTCCGCTGCTGTCCGCGATCACGCTGCCGTCCGCGCCCAACGTCCGCGACCAGCCCGCTGCACCCGATGCCAAGACCGAGCCACCGTGCGACCGAGGTTCATTTGACGCGTCGATTAGGATCGACTAAAGGCCAAATCTATCCGCCCTATAGATTGTGGTGTTCAGACGAACTACATCAACGGTACTCTACATCATCTCAGAGTCGGCAAAATTTTAAAAGGTAAATGTACATATCCTAACTATAGATTCCGCTGCATTAGGATTTATTTCGATAAGTTCAATATTGTGCATGTTGTTTGACGTTCCTCACAGAACCCAACAACTGGTATCATAGACCAGGTTTAATTCAACCTCGTTCACAGTTTGGATTTGGACTTGCCTGTCTACATGAAGTATGTGCGTACGGACGCAGCGACATAGTAGATTAGAAATTGCAATAAGTTTTTGCAGGTATTTCGAATCCGACTATTGTGGCCCGTATGTATGGATTTTAATTCATGTTGAATGTATGTTGTTTCTAAAGCCTTGGACATGTCAAAGAATTTTTGGGTCGGTAAATGCTTGTAATAAATTATTCGCGCGGTGGGACACCGCATAGTTTATTGCTTTCACAGAAACTCATGTACGACTCCTGCGTGGGTCATAGGATGAATTATGTAATTGTTTTGTATTATTCATTATTGATCCGGTGGGCGTGGACCAACCTTGATGGGGCGAGGCGATAAATACGTACACGGATGCCATGGTGATGATCCAATGGCGACTTTCCAGGAGACAACCAATTTAGTGGGAGTCACTGCGAAAGGGGAGTTCCAATACCTGAATCGGAGGACACACTCAACAAGGACATGACTGTGTTTTCTCTGTAACATTGGAGATTGATTAATGGCCATGATTGTTGGATTATAATTCCTAGTTTATTATTTCTCATTAATCATGCATGTTTTATGTGATTGCTTATGTGCAAAAGCAAACATGTTTTAGAAAATCCCATAAAATAAAAATTATATTAAGTGTGTAATGGGTTGAAATAAATTACATCCAAGGCCTCCATTATAGGTTTGTCAGTGAAGTGATTTAATTCAAGCCCAAAGGACATTTTATTTCACAGTTCACAAGGACGAATCTCCTTCGGGATGGTTATAGTGAGCTATTTCAAAAGCGTACGGGTCACCCAAAGGTGGACATATAATTTTGGTAGTAAACTTAGTACCAATTAATGGGTTACACTTAAAGTACAAATAATTATGACAGTCCCAAAGGATAAGGTCATTTTTATTCTTTTATAAGTTAATTGCGTTAGCCAAAAGATGAAACCGGCTATTAGTTAAGTATTGCTCGACAGTATGTTAAGCTAATAGGATTTATTCCTCCTCTTGTGAATGTTTGAACCGTAGACGTCGACACTCTGTGGCCTGCGGGGATTCAGTGTTTTGGGGTTTTGGTGAATTTATTTGAATATTGTTACATGGGATCAATATTTGATGTTCAAATTCAAAACTACTCGACTGAGTAAAGACTATGTTTGCATGATCCCAAGAATTCAAAATGTCTTTCAATCTGTTGTCCGTAATTCTCAAAGAAAACAAACTTGTTGGTCCCAATTATATTGACTGAAAAAGGAACTTGGATATTGTGTTAACTGCTGAAGGGTAAAAATTTGCTACTGTTGAGGCTTGTCTGGCTGTGGCTGCTGACAATGCACCAGACCAAGAGAAAGAGGAGTATGCTCGGTGGAAAAAGGCTGACGAGATGACGAAGTGTTACATCTTGCATTCGTTGTCAAATTCACTTCAACATCAACATCAGTCTATGAACACTGCAGCAGAGATGCTTCTCAGTCTCAAGGAGTTATTTGGTCATCAGTCGCGGGCTGCCCGACAAGAGGCCATGAGGGTTCTGATGAACATGACCATGCGCGAGGGCAATCCCGTAAGGGAACATGTTCTTGCTATGATGGCCCAGCTGAATGAGCTGGAGGTTCTTGGGGCTTTTATTGACGGGGAAACCCAAGTCGATATAGTGCTCCAGTCTTTGCCGAAGAACTTCGAGCTATTCTGGTTGAATTACAACATGAATAAGATGTTGATGACTCTTCCGGAACTTGTTGCCGAACTTCAGTCGGCGGAGGGCCTGTTTTGTCAGAAGACCCAAGCTATGGTGGCCCAGCAGGGAGAAGCTTCCACTTCTAAGGCTTCTAAGGGCAAGAAGAGGAAGAAGTCCGCAGGAAAGGGCAAGGCGGTCGTGAATGACACGCAACCTCGACAAAAATCGATGAAGCCGAAAAGGCAAGTACCACAATTCCCAGCATGAAGGACACTGGTAGGCAAACTGTCATCTCCCCAAGAAGTTCGACAAAGGTACACCTTTTGGTTTAGTCGCACAAACATGTTTAGCGGTGTTATCTACCAATATGTGTAGATACAGGAGCCACTGATCATGTCTGCAATTCATTGCAGGGGTTCCAGGAAACCAAGCGACTTAGGGAAGGAGAAATTACCATCTACTTGGGCGATGCTAGTAGAGCGTCAGTAGTTGCAGTGGGAGACGACTATTTAGATTTTGGCTTAGATAGGTTTCTAGTTTTGAAAGATTGTCTTTATGTTCCTTGTTTTAGAAAGAATTTGATTTCAGTTTCTAAGTTGCTTATGAATGGTTTTTCCGCTACTTTTGATAATAAAGTTGTTATTCATTTTTGCAAAAAGTTCATATGTTCTGGTTCATTAGTTGACAATCTATACATTCTAGAATCTAAGTCATCTCCACTGCAAAAGAAACAATTACTTAATTCGTCAACTAATCTAAATAAGAGAAAGGAACCTTCTAAAATGAACGAAACATATCTTTGGCATCTAAGACTTGGTCATATTAACCTTAGGAGGATTCAAAGGTTGGTAGTACATGGGCCCATGGGGTCGTTAGAAGTCGAGGCTTTTCTAACTTGTGAGTCTTGCCTGGAAGGCAAAATGACTAAGAGGGTTTTTTAGTTCAAAGGGGCATAGAGTCGAAGATGTGTTAGGGCTAGTTCATTCCGAACTATGTGGGCCTATGAGTGTTCAAGCGAGAGGTGGTTTCGAGTACTTCGTTACGTTTATCGATGGTTACTCGAGATATGGGTTCATTTTACTTTTGCACCGCAAGTCTGAATGCTTTGAGAAGTTCTTAGAGTATAAAGCGGTTGTGGAGAAGCAGTTATGAAAAAATATCAAGTCATTACGATCAGATCGTGGTGGCGAATATCTCTCGAATGAATTTAGGAGCTACTTGAAGGATAATGGGATTACATCCCAGCTGACTGCGCCTGGCACGCCTCAGCAGAATGGCGTACCAGAACGGAGGAGTAGGACTCTTATGGAAATGGTTAGGGCAATGTTGAGTTATAGTGTTTTACCAGATTCGTTTTGGGGATATGCCCTAGAAACAGTTGTATACATTCTGAATATAGTACCTTCTAAATCAGTACCGTCTACACCATTGGAGTTGTGGTCTGGGCATAAGCTTAGTCTAAGGCATCTCAGCATTTGGGGTAGTCCAGCACATGTGCTGAGAACCGATACTGATAAGTTGGAACCAAGAACAGAAGTAAGGCTGTTTGGGGGATATCCTAAGGAAACGAAAGGTGCTATATTTTATAGTCCCGAGGACCAGAAAGTAATCGTTAGCATGAATGCTAGGTTCTTGGAAGAAGATTATGCTTTAGATCATAAGCCCAGTAGTAGACATGTCCTCGAGGAGTTAAAGGGAGTGAATACTTCAGTACCGAGTGCGCTAGATGTTACACCACAAAGCACTGCAACACATATCGCTGATGATGCACCTGAGAAGGTAGTACCTTGACCGCGCGTCGCAACGCAGCAAATTTATATTTATAAATTTTTCCTCGACTTACCTCTACCAACAAGTAGTAGTGATGAGCAAGGGTCGATCCCACAGGGAGTGTGGTATAAACCGTAATTTTATTATATTAATTAGATTAAAATAAAAAAAGGGGGGATTTTGATTTAGAACAAAACTACTAGCAAAACGAGAAAATAAACTAGAACTAGAAATAAATGATTAAAATGCAAAGATTATGAAATTGAAAATAAATAATTAATCTAGCAAATATGAGAATGGAATCGGTCCTAGGTCGGTTTACACCCTCGATTAACTAGCTCAATTAATGCATTTATCAAGTTTCACTCGTCTTCTAAAACTACCGGTCCTAGATAGCAATAAGCTCTGCTACCTGAATTCTCCCTTAAATATACTTAATTGAAATAGGCTCTTCAATTAATTCTAACTAGCGAATAATTCGGAATAAGCTCTCCTAATTTAATCCACTAGTTGCATTAGAATCTAGGAAAATAGACCGATCTAAGCCACAAACACACAAGCTCGGTTCATGTAACTTATGTTGTGTTATCCCTAACAATGCACGACTGTTAGTTGCTACAAGTGAGATAAGAACTACGACAATTACACGGATCGAAGCCTTAATCTAGCAATTAACAGGTAATCCTCAACTTAGGTGATCAAGCTAAATTAAACAACACATATTATGACATGAAACTAGAATAACATAATCAATTTTATACGACGAGTAAAACAAAATAAAATTGCATTAATCGAACATAGTCACTGAGGGTTCAACGTCCCTAAAACCGAAATATTGTTTAGCTACTCATAGCTAAATGATAAAAATAAAAATAATAATTCATGTTCTTCAATCAAAATAAAGAAAAACAAATAAATAAAACAAACTCCCTCAATAGTTCTAAGTCCATGGCTAAAAATGAATTCTTCAGCAGATCAAAATTCCTTCCCAGCAGCTCTCTGTTCACGTCCAAGATAATCAATTATTTTCCAAGACTCCCCATTAATTCTCCAACTACCTTTTAATTTCTCAACCCCTCAGCCAAGAAAAAATAGAGTTCCTCCCAATTGGAATTCCTCCCCCACCTGCCACGCAAGTCCAGGCCAAGGGAATTCATTCCCAATTCCTTCAAACTCTCTCGGTCACAACAATAAAAGAGTCTTTATTGTCTATTCTTCTCTTTCTTTTAATTCCTCGGCCAAATATATTTTAAATCCATGTCATTAGCTACTCAGCTGCCACATCGTCAATAGGCATAATATCAAATAATGTATAATCTGCAAAATAAACATAAATTCCAAATATTGGTGTATGTCCGTTCACAAAATAAAATACGTGAGAAAACTTGAATAATACACTAAAATCAAATACTCAAATAAAACCACAAAATAATACAAGATTTCTCACGTATCATACCTCGTCGTAGTGGGAGGGTTGTCCGGCAGCCCGAACGGTTCATGGGTCTGGGAGAGTCTTCTGAGGCCGTCCCGGACGTTCTTGAATCCGACCCATGGACATACAATGAGGCACTCCAAGATCAGGACGTAGAGTCTTGGCAAAAGGCAATGAAATCTGAAATAGGGCCAATGGACTCTAATCAGGTCTGGGATCTTGTAGAGCCACCCAGTGGAGTCCGCGCCATTGGATGCAAGTGGTTCTATAGGAGAAAGAGAGGAGCAGATGGGATGGTTAAGACCTTCAAAGATACGCTTGTTGTGAAAGGGTACACTCAAAAAGAAGGGATCGATTATGAGGAAACCTTTTCGCAGGTAGCCATGCTCAAATCCATCAGGATTCTCTTGGCTGTGGCCGCTCATATGGATTAGAGATTTGGCAAATGGATGTTAAGACTGCTTTCCTTAACGGAAATTTCTACGACGACATCTATATACAGCAACCAGAAGGATTCATTGGAAAGGGCCAAGAGCATCTGGTCTGCAAGCTGAAGAGGTCCATTTATGGACTGAAGCAGGCTTCGAGGTCTTGGTGTTGGGTTCTGTTAGGAACGTCAAACAACATGCACAGTATTGAACTTTATCGAAATAAATCCTAACGCAGCGGAATCTATAGTTAGGATATGGACGTTTACCTTT